>SNQJ01S0266935.1:0-11906 GCA_010110895.2 Picea sitchensis | reverse complement strand
TTTGGGATATATACGAAATGATGTTTAAATGTTTCTTTTTTTATTGTGAAGTCGAACTCGCCTCCATACGACACCGGACAATACGAGATTTCCTCTTTTCCCCGAGTCGCTTCCATTGACCGGTTCGCTTCTTAATCTCGCTAATTAAGTTATGGCTCAAAAAGGACTCGAAGAAAACGGAAGAGCTACTGGAAAATGATAGCATCTCAGATACGACTGCAGTTGGAGTAATCCATAATATCAAATCATGGGCTACAATTTCAGATAAAATGTAAAAGGAAGAACTAAACACTTGATCGCGATGAGGAGAACCACCGGTAGACATCGCCATTGCCACCGGGTCTTCATAAAGTTGTCGCCTCGGTGACTACTTTTCGATACGACATGGTTATCTCAAGTAACTCGATAAAGTAGACGCTCCAACGAGGGAGCATATCGAACGATTACCAACGGCTCATTTAGACCCGACACACATGTAAGTAATGTATACCATCCCCATAATACATAAACATAATTTAAACCCTGAGTTTTTAGCTGGATTTCAACAAAAAGAATGCGTTGAATGAGAGCAGACATACTCAGACATTATAAGAGAATGGGTCAGAGATAAAACAAATTTAGGGTCGATGCAGGGATATATGCCAATCGCCGGGTATTAAATGAATATGAGATATTTATAATGATGTTGTGCGCATCAGATGGGAAAATGGACCCAAATCACTTAGAAGAAGGTGCGGTAATGGACACCTCCTAGAAGAGGTTTCCCGTATAGAAGTTTCAACCGCATAAAATATTGTCGATAATATTACCCTCTCGATTACAAAGTATCAAATGCTTAATCAAAAGGGACAACAGCTTCGTCTTTACATGTCGCCTTTACATAATAGATGCTATCCAAGCTGTGGACTGCCCTTTGATGAATTGGAATTGGGACCCTTCTTGTGCAGATCCCGTCCATAAATATCATTCAGCCATGTGGGAGGATAATGCTAAGGATAATTTTATGAGTTGCTGTCACACGCCGCTGATAATTCCTCTACATATCGTTCTTCTAATGAACCTCTCCTCGGATTTCACATACCGCGATGGAAAATATTAAGACAGTACCCGATTGGTTTATTGAGGAACATTTCTCATATGTTAGGTTTTTGATGTGCTATCCCACCACATGCACTCACAAAAATACCCCAGATAGATTAATTTGCGAGAAATAGCCTATCAACTAGTAAATGGTGGTATTGGAATTGAGTTAAAATCTCAACAGAAGAAGTCGTGGCCCTATTTTCCTGTCTGTCTAGGAAAATTTTCCTTGTTAAACTTCGGGCATTCCAAGGCAGAAGCAGAATCATTGAATGAAGTAAAATTAGTAGATATTGAACACGTAGCATGATCCTTATCAAATTATAAATAAACATGTTGCACAAGCAGGGATCAAAACATACGAACATGAAGACTCTTTTATGATGACATTTTCAAGAATGTTGTATCATATGATGAAGTCCAAAGCAGAGTGCAAAACTTGTCACCTGATGCACAAGTGGGTTTTCATCTTTTCAAATAAATAGAAGACAATGTTTGCCTAAGATCTTGCAGGGAGAAGTATCAACATAAGAGCATGTGCCAGAAACCATCCCTCCTGGTTTCAAAACCATCACACAAAGATGATGCAAGGGCAAAATAAATCGTGATCCCTGGTGGCATCCACCATAATACGTAGGATTCTCAAAGCAAAGAAACATACACCGAAAAAGGAAAAGGAGTACAAACAAACCAAAAAGACCTCGATGACATTCCTGAAACAGTCGGAGGAACAACTTCAATGGGGACTAAAATCCCATTACAAAGATTAACTCCACTTGTACACTTTGGAAATCCTCACTAAGAAGTCTGCGATGTAAGCGACTTGTGGAACCTATTAGCAGGATGAAATTCCATCGTCGATTATTTCTTCAAGAAGTTTAAAGTCGCGGTCAGTCAGAATTACATCCCTGCGGAGCAGAAAAAGCCGTCAAGAACACAAAGTCATTATTGATGTGGAGGAAGTCATATAGATAGTGCATTCTTCCACGAGTCTGTGGTCTATGGGGCCATAGCTTCGCCACATGTACCTCCTCACACAATAGAGAAACTTCTTTGGATCAATCGGCCAATAAAACAAAAGAATCAAGTCTACAGAAAAGACAATTGTAAATCAATTACCCAGATTACAAAGAAGCTTCTTCTCCCTTGAAGTAAAACCAGGTGCCTAAGGTTCCTAAAGCTTTGGTAGATTTCTTAGAGATACATATTCGAGCAACTGAGACAGATAAAGAAAGTTCCTCTCACCAAAGTTAAATCTTTGAAATTATGTCTATTTTTAGTATTTTTGCAATAATCCTAAACGGTTGACATTTAGTCTATTTGCCACCGAGAAATTAGAAAGTTGGTTAGTTACCAACGGAAATTTTAAAATGTATAAATACAATTTCAGAGGGTCAAATAAGGCTTCCCGTAAATTCGAACAAGAACATTTGGGCTTATCAAATTTTAAAGTTTATCGAATATCATTCATAAGAAGATCAACTCACAGTGACTATGTTTCTATCCTTTTCTAGTTTCATTTGTTAAATTTCTTCTTTATATGTATTTCTAGCAAGCGACCGCTTTGAAACCATAATGCCACTATTGTTTATGGTATTAGATTGGTTTGGATGTTGAAGATGTTACGTCAGTTCTTAATAATATTCTCCTTTGTTAGAAAACCCTCGCCCCTTCTTTATTGTAATGGAAATATAAGGTTCTTTCTAAATTAAATTCTTATATTCCTCCAGGTCATGTTTCACTTTTTACAATTTCATAAATTATCAATGAACCAGGAAACGAATCTTACTTTTGTGTCACTATTTTCCATTTTAAGTTTTAAAGTTGTTTATTCAATATATGACCCGGAATGTCTGAAGTAAACAATTTATTAAAAACCCTTTAATAAAAAAAACATGCACCAATTTACCCATGACAGTACCAAACGTAAGACAACCAAACATAGAACCCGTGGTATGTATAAGATCAAACTGGTATTGCATTGAATCTGTTTAACACGATCTTACAAACTGCAACAAACAAAACTGAGTTAGAACGATCATGGGCAATGATTGAACGCGACATAACCATCCAAGAACAAAGGGAAGAAAGATGTACGCTGAGAAACCGTCTCCGATCTGGTTTTCTTTGTTTCTTAGTTTTAAAAGCTTTATCATATTGACAAAGCTAGACGGTGTGTTTTATAGCCTTAAAACACAAACTTCCCGGAACAACACTTTAGTATTGGAGCACTTGTCAATAATTGTTTCAAATGTTGGAAAATCCTTTCATAGTCCGACGTCCAATGAAACTTCACACCCTTTCCTCTTCTGTGCGGAAGTGGTGTAAGCATTCTTGGAGAATTCCTCCAATGAATTTCCGTAGCCTCTGCAAGGAAATATCTGGACCTCGCTACATTCCTGGTGTCAATTCATTCTCTAATGGCTTCTACCTTCTCGTTGGTCCAGCATTGTTATCCCATCTTTTGAGATGATATGCCCCCAAATAATGAATTTGTTTCTAATAAAATGAACACTTTGCTCAAATTTGCATACAACCGATGTTCCCTTAATACTTGCAAATATCATCCTAAAATGATGTTCATGTTCTTCATCTAACTTAGAATAGATAAGAACATCCAAAAGACAATGACAAACTTGTCCAAATACTGAAAACACCATTCATTGTTATTGATGAATACAACCGGTGCATTTGACAACCAAATGGAACCACTCGGAACTCATAATGACCATACCTTGGTCTCCGGCGGGTCTTGTTGATATCCTCTTCTTTAATCACCTGATGGTATCTTGACCTGTGATCATTCTTTGAAAATATCCTTGCATCCTTCAATTGATCAAAGAGGTCAATCTTTGGTAGAGGGATATTTGTTCTAACAACAATTTTATTCAATTATCCAAGTTAATGCACAATCTTAACGTTCCATTTTTCTTCTTCACAAACAATATCGGGCACCCTAAGGTGATACACTTGGCTGTATATCTCCTCTCCTTTAGTTCTTCAAGTCGCATTTGCCACCTCTTCACTGTACCTATTCTGTAGGAGTCTTTTAGATAACGGTGCTACCTGTGTATCAAATCTATAGAGAAATCAATGTCTCTCCTTGGGGTAGTCCCCGGTACTTCCTTTGAATACATTCAAACTCTTCAGGACTGCATAATCCTCCAAATTCGGGTGTACCCACATGTCCTTAGGTGTCTCTCTCCATATGAGTCGCAATTTTTTGACATCCCTATAGAATTTCTTCTACTGCATTGCTGAAATTTCTCTAATGGTTACTGCTTTGGGAATTCCTTGTATTGTTCTTAAATTCCCTTTCTCATATAAGAAAGTGAATGATTTGTTATGACAATCCAATAGAGCATGGTGTGGGTCCCTTAAACCAATCCATCCCAATCAACAACAAATATAGGAACCTAAGGGTAAGATGCTCAAATCGGCCCTTGTATTTAGTCCATTCATGTCTATGAGGCGTGAATTAACCATCTCATTAAATTATCTTTTCCGACTCAGAAAGGAAGTTGCTGTAACTTCAACGAGATTTCCCATGTTTGTTTCTTGGCAATTGCAAACTTTCCACCATCTTAGGGTCTATATAACTATGGATAGCTCTGAATCAATTAAAATAGCAGGGTTTGGTTGTTGATCATACATTCAATTTCAATCAAGGGACTGATACTTTGTTTGTTTTGTTGTCCGTGGCTGCATAAATCCTTGACACTTTTCTACCCATGTCCTCTACTGTCTCAGCTCATTGTACATTGTAAAAAGTCCTACCTTTTCCGCCTTTGTGAGGACAATCAACCCATGGTCTCCTTTACAACCCCAACATTGCATAGGTGTTGTCTGGTCTCTGACTCCCTGTGTCAATCACTCTATTTTCCTTATGCATTTGCTGTCATTGTGGATTATTTATGAAGAATGGTGTCTTAGCCCCCTTCTTCCTATGTCCCATCTTGAATTTTATTGTCTCTCAGCCTTTGAAAGTTGGTCTTCACCGTCATATAAGCATGTAGCTCTCTTATGGTCCTGTAATTTCAATGTATTGATCATCATATTGTATTTTGTCTTTGATGAACGATGGAAATCCACTGGCAACATTACTAATCTTGTATCTTTCATCCTTAATGAAAGATACATAATTCAATAGTTCCATAAACCTTCTCTCACATTCATCTATGGTCGTACTTCCAAGCTTCTTCGAAGAGTTCAAAGAACTCTTCATTTTCTTGTCATAGTATCTCCTGGTCAAGTACTCTCCTCAAAATAATTCTTGAATTCTCACCAAGTAACATCTCTTTTCTCAACAATGTGTTGTACCCCACGTTGATCCTGGACCACATTGAGGTCTTCCCTTTGAGTTGATAGATAGCAATCCTACCAACATACAAGAAGAATACCATGCAATTGAAAAAATACTCCTCATGCCTAGAAACCATGTTTCTACATCTTCATCCCTTCTTGTGCTCACCATCAAATGTAGGAGGCTTCTGATTTTGTTCATTTCTTCCCAAAATTTCATCCACCCTAGACTTTATACCCTTCTGGAGGATAGACTTGAGTTGTTGTCTTCCCTCTTATTGGAATGCCTCAAGGAATGATGCAGGATGTTCACTAGCACTTTTTACTTTTCCCTTCTCCTTTGAAGATTTGGGACTCTTAGATCTACTTGAGTTACTCTCCTTAACCAATTTATTCTCTATTTTGCTCAAACCTTCCAATAGCTTCATGTTGAAGTCATTCATTGCTCTTTGGCTTTCATAAGCCTCCTCATTATCATCTCTATGGCTTTGACATCCTTCTGCAAATTCTTAATGGTCTCATCCATATTCATATTTCCATTCCTTTCTCCATAAATCATTGGAGTTCACCCTTCCATGCCCTGTTCATGCATCCATCCCTCCTCATTTCTTCTTTTGGATGACTATAATTCTCCCAGCTCTTCCATTCCTACTTAACCCCAGATCATCCCTAATTCACCAAGTTGTTGTTAATTCTCAAGTAAAACGTAAGTGCGTAAAACTACATCGTAAAGTCTGGACCGCATTAACAAATCAACAATTCCCAAGAATATGGACCGTTTTGATCCAACATACACATCAACATTATCACTCCTAGTTTCCTCGGGTGTTAATATCACCACAACAATTCTAGATAAGCCCCAAGTCTCGAATGCTAACGCAGCGTCTCCGGGAGATATTCGGTGCACAAGAAAGTGGTTTTGTTGAAACCACTTTCGCTAAGACACAGTATCACATGTCTCAACATGTCAAACCCACCACTCATGGAGCAGGCGAAAACTAATCATATCACCTTGCTTCACTAGTTCGGTACTTCACAACCATATAATGTCAAGTGAACACAGCCATATAACAAACTTGAAAGCTAATCATTTGAAATGGATTGGTCGAGCATGGAAACCCAATTCTCTTTGTACGTAATCTGTCTGTGCTTCTTAAATGGAGTTCTATAATTACCAATTCCCAAGTATGAAGATATCTGCATACCCATAACCGTAGTACCTTGAGCTATCAATTTCCTTCATTGCAGAAGACACATTTTGGTATCCCCAACCCGAGATACATGAACAAGTCTAAGTCGAGTGAGACTAGTTATTCAAGAAACATGCTAGGCTTTCCCGTGAATAAGGAGGAAAGTGGGGGTCCTTTATGCACTCTCTAGTAACCAAGCTCCAAACAAAGCCGTTATAGACTCGCTGATTAAAATAAGGTTGAATCCCATCATAAAGGATTTAGTCATCAATAGGCCACCCGCTAAGAAGAAAAGGAGTATGTACAAGAAGGAGGAATCTATGGTTGAAGTGGTCGGAAGCATTGGAGAAAATCAACCCATCCGTTAGACCCTTCTTTAAAGGCGGAGATTGCTAAGATGAAGTAAGTCTTCAACTAAGATACGCATGTCTCAACGTAATTTTTAACAACCAGTAGAGGAAGTAGAAGTATAAGAGATGATAGGTACCAATAGGGTTAACTGCTATCATCACCTTTTGTAATTTTGTGTAATTAAGATGATTATATAAATACGTAAACAGATTTTAGACTGTTGTATTACAATTTCTATTTGGTGATGTTATGATTCTTGTTTTCTTTCATAATATGCATTTCTTGTAATCCCATATTTTATTTTTTATCTGTCTAAATCTGAAGAAATTAAAATTCAGAATTCTTTTAATTAATTCTTCAATGCGCTATTTTTATGTTTCTTTTATTATTATGCAATTTAAACTCAGACTCATCGTCTTCCAAGTGACTTCGTGCACATTAACTTGACTTGTTCATTTGTATTATCATGTATAACAATATTACAAGGTAAACTCTTCTCCGCACACCTAAATATACTATGCATTTATTCTTCGGCCGTATCACTTCCACTACTTACATCACTCACAAGAAGCTAATAATATTCACACGCGATACTCACCGTAATACAATTCATCACAAAACAACTTATACCTTCACTTATGTGCTGCATTTAACAAACTCCTTCACAAGAAAACTTTTTCTGCTAATTCTGCATGTGCACTCCATCAAGTATACAGTTCTGTGCGTATCTCACACATACAATCTTCCTTCCGCTATTAATTTACCGGCATGCAATTGCATGTACACGATTTCTATGCGGCACTTACCATGCCAATACCAAATCTTTTCCAAGTAAGGACAATTTGGCGACTCTACTATGGTCACTAATGGTTACTTCTTCTGCGAACATTCACTTGAATTGCACCCTTCGCCCATCTAATGAAGGTTGAACTGCATGTTCGATACCAACCATGACAATCCCTTTGACCAACCCGAGGTCAAAGATTACGAGCAACCTCCTCATGCTCTACCGCAGAATTCCTAACCATCAGGCTAGAACATGCTATTCTAGGGAACATCTTTCATTCCCAAACTACGGAACATACATTAGCATACCCAGTAGTCAACTAAGCAATGCCACCTAAATTTACTCTTAGACTGCGATAACTAAAACATATACATACAAGACGCTGAAGTTGCATCTACCATAACAAACAATTACTGTAACATACTCTAATTTTATATTAAAATAATGTAAGAATGTATATGCATCATTTATAGGAAATTACCCATAAGAACACAAGTAATCATAGTCACATATATGATAAATCGTAATATTGGCATGTAACAAACAACATATCCATATTTCATACAATTTGTACTCATCTTAGAAAGACTATCACCAACTCCTTATAGACTCCGTCTAATTAACCTCCCAACCATAGATTTCAATGTTCATCACTCTGAATCACCCCTATTATGGACTGAACTCCATCCGTGGTGAAGGGATTCCTATCCAAGCTAAGGCTCATTATGGACAACAAGAAAGACTCCGCCTCGTAAGTTCACTCAACTAACAACCTATAGCCTCATTCCTTACATGTCCCACCCTTGGAAGTGTGCCCCTTCTATGCTTAACAGCCCCTCGACTACCCCACTTCCCTACCAAGGCTTCAACAAGAATGTGACTCCGGACCGAAGTCTCGATGCCAGTTTGCGCTTTTAGCACTAATGTGAATCATCCCAACAATTCTCTCAAAGTAGTTCACTCATAGGATTGACAACCCAATTCTTCAATCCCACTCTAAGCTAACTATGTACACCAACCAAAAGGGATAGGGAAACAGGATTCGGAAAGGTGAAATGGTTGTATCAAGTATAACATAATGTATGGGTGAAATGGCCATGGTTTCATTGACTGGTTAACTGAGTGTGTTTTTGGAATTTCTGTGAACTCTTTGTCAAAAACGAATGGTCAACTCCTGAATGGTTCTTCCTCCTTCTTTCTCCCCCACCGTAAGCTCCTCCTCAGAGAGAATCCCCTTTGAGCTATGTCTTCCACGATATGAATGCATGTCCCAACTTGACACTTTTCATTATCGGAGCTAATTTTTTCCACTTGTCCCCAAATTTAGAACTAAGGATAAAATTATCCATACTCTATGATTTAAAAAACATTAATATAATATTCCTTCTTGACTTTGGCCTCCTCACTAACCGCAGGGAAGTTTAGTCCCCCATCTCTTTATTCGGGTCGGAATCACAGTTGATGTATTTTATATTAATCATGAGTTCATGTACAAAGTAGGTGCATTGGCCTTGGGATCTGAAGACCGGCCCAATTCCAAGACATAAGCATTATGGTTTATAATATTACTCACCAACCTATAATGCATATGATATACACAAAGGTTCGGCCGACCCATTACAAGACTTATTACCAAGGTGGATGTATCCCTCTGCCTGGTTATGCGGCACCTTAGTTATTGTGCGGACTGTAAATGTGCACATTACATCCCTTTACTACGCAATATATGCATGCACCATGCCATGAAAGGTGTATCACAAAATGATGTCTAAACAACTCACCAACTTAAATATACTTGGATTATATTTCTATTTGGGTTTGGTTTAGGGATATTACACATCCCCTAGGGGGTTGCACACCTACTAGGCTCTCTAAGTGTGTCATAGTGATTCCACCGATGGAATCCACTAATATCAATCTCGAAATGTGTGCCCTGACCTCCTTTGTAATGGTTCATAATGGTTTCCTCTGATTTGATCCGAAAGCCTCAAACCCCAAACGTCCCTACTCAAGAGTTGTGCACTTCTTGGTTGTTTGATGCACCCTGGTAGATTCCAACTTCATAATTTGATGATCAAGGGTTCAAAGAAGTGCCCTGGTTGATCCTCAACTGGGTTGGAAAGAATATGCAAGATAAATTTAGTCTCGCGGTACCACACAAAACCCCTCTAACCCTTGCGCCCTCATTGGTCGAAGTTGTAATCACCGTAGTAGATCTTCAATACTCAACTAGCATGGTGGAAATAACTAGATGGTAATACCCCGATGTTAGGGGTGTGTATTCCAACACGAAACCGACATGTGTGGTGGTTTCCATAAATCCATAAAACAACAAAGGGGTTGATTTCCTCCTCTGGAACCTGTTTCTCAATTCACAAATAAATGATAATGAGGAATTAGGTTGAATTTCTCCTTTTATACCTTCCTGCCTAATTTGTCAAAATCTCTTGCTAGGGTGTGTGTTTGCCCCCATAAGGTGAAAGATTACCACTAAGTCTCCCCTCAACACCTTTTCATTCTAATTCCGCTGGACTTAGATTAAGAATTTTCCCATGTTTTTTTGGTTTAATTCATTATTAGCCACTTATTCACCTCTATTTCTCCCTCATGTCCCATAAGTGCCTAACTATAGTCTACTAGAACAAATAGACTACTAAGTCAGTCACACTCAATGGAACAGAACATCACAAGCTAATTCATAGAGAGAGGGGCGCACTTTAGGAGAGGGATCAAATGAATGAGGGGGGTGGAACCCCCTTTTCCCTTATCTAAACACTCAACCAAGCATTATGGGGCGCTATTTTTCATTTCAAACTTTTACTTTTAAGCATCACCTTAAGACACGAATATACTGGCTAGGGAAACTCAACAACTTAATAGAAATTGAATTGTGGGGGTCCTTTCTAACATTATAACCATTTCCTAACTTAGGAATGAATTTAGGAATCATTCCCCCTCATTTTCCATGACTTTAGTTACTTTTTACAATCTGGCTTTTTTACCTTAGCCAATTAATTGTTGGTTTTTTACTGAGTTGGACTCCTCATGGACATTGGACCTAGAAAACATTGTTGTCGGGAATTGAGTTGAAGCTTGGTTCAGGTTAGAGGTCATAACCATTTTTTGAGTACTCACACTCCTATATGAAATCCCTAAGGACCAAATTTTTTACATTTCATAAAAATAATTAAAAATTTTCACCTATGAAAAAAATAATTATTAAAATACTATCAAAACTTAACTCAATTCCGCAAGACTCCAAGAGATGTCTAGCATTGTCATTTACAACACTTCAAACCTTAGTCACCCATTGGAATCGATCATTAGAACACCTTTTCACTACTTTGGAGGATTATTATGAGTGAAACTCAAGGGTAATTAAAATCACCGAAAAACAAGATTAATTACCTAAGAAAAAAAACACTTGATGCAAGGACTTCCCTAATTATAAATTCCTACGAACTAAATAAAATCCTACCCATGTTAACATATTAAGAAAATTATCCCAATGAGGAGCCGGACACACGTACATAGAAAGAAGTTATGGGGAAAATTGCCCACTGAAGTCAGCAGTCTTCAAACATATTGTGCCACAAGGTACATATCTTTATGGTACATGATGTTGAAACCTATTTGAAATAGGGTGTGTGCAACATCTGGCTCCACATGGGAATCTTTCTTTGGGAAGGAGAGCACACAAGAACTTCAGAATCTACAAAACAAAGTTCTTACCAATACCCAACATAAGTATATGTGTGAAAAGAATAAACAATTATTAATAAATGACATGATATTGATAATAATCACATAAAATGAAATGATTATTCTAATGAACTATATGCATAAAATGAAATAATGAAAAAATTGAAAGAATCAAAGGAAAAAGGTTAGATATATATAAAGGGTGTCCCCGACACCAAATGGCTGCCTTGAAGATCATTTCAAGGTGGAGACTTTTCTCTTGCATATCTAACTTTATGTCATCAAACTCTGATGGTATTTAGTAGTTAGAAGACTTATACACTTTACCCTATTTTATGGTGTTCTGATGTGAACCCTTTTTTTAAGTTCTCAACCACTTGATAGAATCTTCCCTGAGCCCTTTCTAATGAAGTTGCATCGGGTTCCAAGCGAGAAGATTTAAATTCTATCTCTTCAACCTTTCTTTGAAATGTGCTTGGCATAATCTTCCATAG
>SNQJ01S0266934.1:0-11906 GCA_010110895.2 Picea sitchensis | reverse complement strand
ATTGTACAGTGTAGTGTGCCAATTCTTATGGTTTTCTAAAACTGTCCTTTTTATAATCTTGATTAAATTCTTGTTTGTCGACTGAGCTAGACCATTCTCTTGAGGGTAGTAGCTAGCATAATACTTTAGTTTAATCCCTTTTATAGAGCAAAAACATTCATATCTAGGGAAGAAAAATACGAAGCATTATCAAAAACCAAGCATTCAAGAATTCTGAATCGAGTGATCATATGGGAGTTCAGAAATGACACTACCTAATTGGTGTTGACCACTTTCAAAGGTAAAGCTTCAGACCATCTTGTAAAATAGTTTGTTTCCATGAGAATGTACTTATGCTGCTGCAAGGAAGAAGGGTTAATTCGTCCAATAATGTGTAGGCCCCATTGTTGAAAAGGTGTGTCTACAGTAACAGGTTGCAAAGGAAAAGATGCTTTTTTCACCCGTCCTACAGCCTTTAGGTAGATTATACATTTGCGGGACAGTGCATGGGCATATTTAAACAATGTAGGCCAATAGTATATAGCCCTTATCACTTTGTGGGCAGTGGTATCTCCACAAAAATGACCACCGGAATCACCAGAATGAAGTTCATCCAACACTTTTTCAAACTCCTCTTTTTCTAAACAACGCAAAAAAACACCATCAAAGTTCTTTCAAAATAATATATCATTGATTAACTGGAAAGAAGAAGATTTGAGCCTAAGTGCTCTTTTGTTTTTGGGATCAATATTGCGGGGGGCAGATCCATGCATTAAATAAAATCTAATGCTCTCATACCAAGAATTGGGTGTAGCTTGTGCACAACTGATCTATTTTTCATTATGTTGATTTATGGTTGATGTTTATGTGAATTTCTATTTCCTCAACTAAATCAGCCACTAGTTTACATAGGCCTTAACCTCTAACAATTTGGGCAGGAGTTATTTCAAGGTCATATTCCTGTAGTGATGTCATCCAGTTTTCCCTTTTCTCACCTAGCTCTTTTTGTACTAACAGTTTTCTTACAGTGGGGTAAGGAACAACAACTTTGGTTATGGATTTCAACAGGTAAGACTGGAAGTGTTTCACCGCTTTAAAAACAGCATATGCCTGCTGATCTACTGTGGGGTAATTAGGTTTTTCTCCTTTAAAAGTAGATCTCATGAAGGCAATGGGTATCTCATTTCTTTCAGCATTTTTCTGTGTAAGAAAAACAACATAGGATCTATCAAATGCAAAAGTGTAAAGAGTGAAATCTTGAAAAAAATTGGGACTCATCAGGGAAGGTGTTTCTATTATTTATTTTCTTATCGAATCAAAAGCCTAACTTTATTGGGGTCCCCATATGTACAAAACATCCATTTTAATTAGATTTTGTAGAGGTCTAACCATTTATGAGAAACTCGGGACAAATCGTCTGACAAAATTAATTTTACCCAAAAAGGATTGCATGGCCTTTTTGGAAGAAGGAGGGGGAAGTTTAGCAATAGCTTGGGTTCTTTCGGGGTCAATAATCATTCCATATTTATACACTATAAATCCAAGCAATTTCCCTTGTTCTACTACAAAGACTGATTTTTTGGGATTGAGAGATATGTCGAACTTGTGACATCATTCTAAGACAACCCTAAGGTGAGACAAGTGATCTTTATTGTTTTTTGAAAAGACAGATACGTCATCAAGATAGACCACAACTGACTGGTTAATGAGGCCACGGAAAGCAGTATTCATTGCTCTCTGGAAAGTGGCACCGACATTTATCAGTCCAAAAGGCATTCTCCTATAGGCGTAATTGCCCCACGGGGTATGAAAGGTGGTTTTAAGCTAATCTGAAGGAGACATAAGGACTTGGCTGTATCCCAAAGGAACATCTAATAACGAAAGTATTTCGGAACCAAACACTTTTTGTAGGATTTGTTCCATTGGTGGAACAAGGTAGTTGTCTTTATCAGACGCTCGCTTTAAATTCTGAAAATCGACACAAAGTCGAATTTCCCCATTTTTCTTCCTTACAGGGACTAAGTTAGATACCCATTGAGTATGCCTAATTGGAAAAATTATATTTGCAGTTAGTAATTTATTCAGATCCTTTTTAACCGTAGGTTCCAATTTAGGATGCATTTTCCTCATTTTTTGTTGGAAAGGCTGAGTCTGAGGTTTCATAGGGATTACGTGTTGTATGATGTTCGAGTCGAAAGTTTTTAGATCGTCGTATGTCCACACAAATACATCTTTATATTCTTTAAATAATTTTATAAAAGAAACCCTTTCTTGTTCAAAACACCCCTTTCCCATATTAATATTTTGAGGATTATCTTGTGTTCCTAAATTAATAGTTTCATAGAGCAAAGAGGAACTGTTAGTTTTGCAATGTACTGCCCCTCTAAACTTGTCATGCAAGTCATAAAATTTCTCTAATCTCACAACATATTTGGGGATAGAATTTACCAGCTCAGATGTTGATTCCAGAGATCAAGGATTGGATATTACAGTGNTCGATAACTGAATCGTGGAAGGTGTCTTCCATATGCAAAAGTTTATGATATGTTGATCATCATCAAATACTCTCCATTTTGTGATATTGTCCGAGATCGATGGCCTGAAAAACAATTCGACCGAGAATGCGTTAGGAGAAAAACCTTCAGTGGGCAACAATTTAGAAGCAACATTGGCTAGTAAATCAGCTTCTAAATTACTCATCCTAGAAATGGAATTTATATTAAATGCTAAAAATTTGTGTATTAAACCCCATACCTCTGTTTGGTAATTCTTTAGATGTGGTGACAAACAATGTATTGCATTTCTTACCTGTTTGACCATGATTTCTAAATCACCAAATACTACCAAATTTTGCATGTCCATGTCTAGTGCCTTCCTAAGTCCCTGCAGAAGTGCTTCGTACTCGGCCGTGTTGTTAGTACATTTAAACTCTAACCGACAAGCAATAAAAGTTTTATGACCTGTGGGATCGATGAGTACACAACTAGCACCTGCCCCTTCTCGGGATTTGGATCCATCAAAATACAAGGACCAGATTTGTGCATCATTAGTGACACTTGGGGTACTTGGAAAAGTTGATACCTGAGTATAAATTTTCACTTCATATTGTTGTTCTGGATCAGTGATAGAGGAACATTCAGTCATGAAGTTACCGAAAAAGGTATTCATTCCCTGTGTTTCAAATGAAATTACGGTGGTAATGAAAAGCTCATTTGGATCGTTCATATATGTCACGATATGCTTAAGGTAATGTTCTTTGTTTATTCTGACCTTATTAGGCTGTCCATTCTCAGGCAGCCACAAATGAAACCAATCTGTAAAAAAATAATCGTGTAGTTGTTCTGACCAATACCTGCTTAAAAACAGACCATAAGCTTCAGGAATGTCAAAAACAATGATATCAATCACCTGATGAACTTTGGAATTGGACGATAACCTAATCAACACATTTTTAAGTTCATTGATTACTTTAACATTCGTTCGATGTCGCTGAATATTTTTTAGATCAGAAGGTTTTACTTCTGCATTAATTTTCTGGCATACAGACAAAGGCATGGCATTTGATGATGCACCGGAGTCAACCATACAATTATGTACATTCCTATTAAAAATTTCAAACGTCAATAAAAAAGGGGGGACATTTTTACATGCGGAAACAACATAATTCTGCTGATTTTTTATTGTTGTCCCTGAAACAGTTTTATCTAGATTTACTACAGTTTTTTCTGCCAAGTCCCTTTTGTCTTGATTTTCAGATGTCTTTTTAGTTGGGGCATTTTTGGCTGCGTTTAAGTCAACTTCTGTTCATTTTTTTCTTCTAATATCATTCGTTTTAGTGTTTTCAGTGATGCTTTGAAGCATTTTCTGCAAAATAAGAGGAAATTTCAGCAGTTCAAAAACAAAAATATTTGCCCTCAATTTTTTCAGATCTTCAATTAAATAGTATTCTAAAACTGGGGCAGCTAGGCTTTATCTAGTCTCAGTTTGCTTTGTCTTCTTGGAAACAACATTTTTATTTGTTTCGGGTGAGGGCTTGTTTTGCGTTTTGCTTCTGGTATTGTAAGGGTGGACGGTTTCAAAATTTTCTTGAAAAATATTGTCCGAGAAATGCCCGAAAATGGGAGGAGAAGCATCTTCCTCTTCTGGTATTTCTTCCTCAGCTGTATCATCAGGATTTTCAAGAGGAGCAGAAGCATAATTTTCATGTGCTTCCAATATTGTTTTCAAAGCATACTGTAAACTTTCAAACTTTAGACCTTCTATGGTCAGTTTTGGCTGATTGGGAGGAAAAGGTTTTCTAAAAGGAGGTTTGTAACTTCCTTTACTCGTATAAGCCTCCTTGGTGGATCGTTTCAAGTCAATGACCTGATTGGACATTTTTTGGAAATATTTTTGTAAGCTCTCCAGTTCTAAAGTTTCTTGTTGATTTTTAGGTTGAGGAGGCCTAGTGAGAATTTCAATTTTCTTCTTAGAAGGTGGAGCCGTTTCAGCTTCACTACTAAGATTGTCTTTCAATCTCAATATGTATTTCTCAATTTGACTTGCCTCCTCAAAGGCTTATAACAACGTGTTCTTTTTGGACCTTTTCACCCATATGGCTATGTTATTATGCAGGGCCTTAGTATAATATGCAACAATTAAGATTTCTACAGGCATCGAATCTACAAGGATTAATTTTTTTAGAGTTAGAAATCATTGGTTAAATCTTTCACTTTTTCTTTAGGGTTCATTTTTATGCTAGAGAGTTTCATAACCAAGAATTATGGATATTTATCATCTCTGAATTTCTTGACAAAACAAGTTTCAAACTTGACCCAAGAGGCGATGGTCTGAGTCTGTTGGCTGGAAAAATACCAGGTTGAGGAATTTCCCTCAAAAGTATAGGGGAATAGTCTGCATACGATGTCTTCGTGTTCAACATTCCAAAGCCTAATAGCTAGCATAAATTTATTAATGTGGTCTCCAGTTGATTGCTTCGAATCTGAATCAAATTTAGGCATCCATTTCTCTGGATGTTTTGGAAATGGGTGTTGGGGTCCAAGTACAGCCACGACATCTTGATTGAGACAAGGTCTAGAAAGATTATTTTGGTTTTCCATGGGAGTTGGCGGGGTCGAAGGCTAATATGGTTTGGATGAAGAACTTCCTTCGTCTGAGGACTCTCCTCCCAAAGAGGATGGAGAAGATCCAAGTGGGGATGGTGGAATACCATATCCTCCAACACTCGGAATAGGTGCTTCAGCAGGGTTGGTAATATTACCACCCAAAGGGTTTCCAGGCAGACCAATGTCTTGAGGTTATTCTTGGTAATTGTAAAATCAAGAGGTTTATTAAGTGGCCTACTAGGTAGCCTAATACAGGCTAAGGAACTATGAGTTCTTATGAGTGACAGGTGGACAATTTCTTGGACGTCAAACCCTTGAGGGAGTGGTGTCAACGGTTCGACAGGAATATCAGGGTTATCGTTTGAGGTAGTTGTTGTTTCAAGTGTAACGTTTGTGTCGGAGTGACTACGCGTTACGACAGGAGTGCGAGTGTGTGGGGGAGTCTTACGACCTCCACATGCCATCAATTAACTTCAGGCCCTCCTTCTAGTTCCATTTGTTGACGGGAATAAATGACACACTGTCAACTGGAAGGTCAAATTCGGACAGGGGTTGTCTAATTAACCCAGAATGTTTGGAATGAAATGACCCGACGGGTTTAATGGCTACGTTGTCCAACTAAAGTCCTAAAAATGATAGAAGAAATAAACTAATCTAAGGCTATTATAATAATAATATAAGTTTACTAATTACAAGTGTTCAGATAGAATCATAAATATGTACAAATGATCATATACAGTCTATATACAGCTTGCAAGGTTTACTTGAAATATTGCGAAATAAATGTTCTTAAAAGAGATAAAGAAAGAACATACATTTTTCTGTTTTCTTTTTGAAAGTTTAAAGATTTAAAACTAATAAATACTAAACAAATAAAACTAAAACAACGATACATAAACAGTCAAAGATAATTTATGCAATCCTGATTTCATTAATAACTAATTTAACTAAATAATACACAGACTAACCTATAACTAATCGATTAAACTGGGTTTATCTTCCTATGTTGTTTGAGCTCCTAATTGCCCTGCATGTGAGGGAAACTTGTGACAGAATAGTACTAGTACTTCTAGAATAAATTCCAAGAAGTGTTTGATGTGTTGGAGCAAGAATATAACAACAGAATTATAACTGTAAAAATCTTGTAATCTTATGAATAATTAAGGACTTAGAATGAAAGGAAACTCAATTCAAAGTATTAATATTATCCATCGTTTAATATCTAGGATAAATCAATAATAATCAAGTGACAGATTGATCATAGATTCAAAATGGAATAAAAATTTATGGACAACATCTGAATACTAAACAATATGAAACACCATATGCATGACAAGGATAAAGTTGCATCAAACATAATAATATCTCATAAGACTGAGGAAAAAGAGGAACACAATGGAATAAGCATCACACGGGTCTAAAGCCAATTGTGAGTTGTTTCCCCATATCAGTTCTCAAAATCACATATCCATAATGTATCCCAACAAAAGTTGTCTTCACTACTAACAGTGATCACTATTTAAACTAGTTTTGGATTAACAAACTCTTATCATGCAAGATAGAGTATAATCCCCAAAAAATAGATTGTTTTACAAAAATAGTTCAACAGGAAACCATTCCTGTAGGAGTTGGTTTATCAAAATTTATTACATAATGGAAAAGTTTTATCAAATAAAAAGAATCTACTGAAATATACAACGCGTGATCCAAGATGGCTTCTCCATGTAAATAGCACCATAATTATCATTTTCATGTTGATGACAAAAAACGAAATTGATATTTAGAAAATAATGCCAACTAACATTCAGAAATAGACTGGCTACAAAATCGTGAGATTCTGTAGCTAGTCTTATATTAACAAAGAAAATCAAAATAAATCTTCTTATCTGACTTTTATAACAGAATAAAATGAAAGCAAATCAAAACCAGTTTTACCATTCTAGAAATTAGACAGTGAAGGGTCGGATAATTCTGAGTTAATTATGGCATTGAAGTTGGTTTCATTTTTTATGATCACACGACTAGCTCTTTTGGGCCTTTTACTTGCCTGATCTACACATGCCTTCAACTCTTGATTGTCACGTTCAAGAAGAGAATTGCGAGCAGCCAGATGTTTTAACTGTGCCTGTAAATATGGTATGTCCCTGTAATAGCGTTCTACCCAATCCATACAATTGTCACAATGCATAGGTGATATAGGAGGCTGAGAGTGAGTGTACTCAGCAATGACTGCTTCATTATTTTATGTAGATCATTTTAAATCATGGCCTATGCCAACAAAGCCCTTTTGATCTTTGAGAAACTAAGGTAAAGTAGAGACAAAATCATAATGGAAAGCTTCGCTAATTGTTTCATTTCCGAGAACCTGATTATCCACATCTTCTTTGGCCAGGAACCCATTGATGTCATCATCTGAACCTTGATCATTGACCTCAATCAATGAGATCAAGCTCAAATGATCATGCTTTCAATTTCTCAGACTCTAGGAGATTAATCGACCTTATCTTTTGTTTACGAAACCGAGGTCTAAGTTACCATGTTTCTTCTCCTTACGATTTTTCTTAGCAGTTGGTATGTTACTAAAACCCTGATTCAGTTTGATGGTAGGCACAAGCGAAACCTTCTCTTTTAATACCTCCACTACCTCTTCTAACGACTTCTTGGGTACAAAATTACAATGGGGTTTTTTACCCAAAGGGATTTGCATATCAACAGAAAATGGTTTGTTAAGCTCACAACCATTATGTGAATCGAAACCTTGACTTCCGATCACAGGGTTATAAGAATTTTGGTTTAGATTGGAATGCAGAGGTGAGTCAACTTTGTTTCCAAGTAGGGAAAAATCGTTTCGACACAGGAAGTTTTCCCAGGTATCCCCAATTTGGGCTAAATGTGACAGAAGCAAAATTTGTATAAGCTCGTGATGGAAGAGGCTAGACATAGGGTTCAAGCTCTGATTCTTATAACGTTTTGACATCTTACACAGGCTCAGTGATAAATATAAGGGCATGTTTAGCTTAAACCCCAGGAACAACATCAACAGTCAGATATGATACAAAAACACTAAACCATACCTACCCTCGCACGTTATAAATTGTTTCAAAATCAGAATCAAGTCATGCCATCGAGGTTTCAGGAGGGTAATAGGAATACCTTTAGGGCATCATGTAGATTTATGAGAGACCATGAATAGGCTCCAAGGCACATCTTCCGGTTTAGCATTTTTGAACCATTTATCGCCTTCTTGTGATAGTCATGTTTGTCAGGATATAGAGTCCTTTGTAACCTCTAATTGCAGATCCCCAACTTTGGCTCTAAACCCATAAAACATTTGAGAAAAATCCTGTGCGACCACCATAACCTTTGAATTTTCGGATAAAAATATCCCAACTGTGTGCCTATAAATCGTTTATGGCATCATTGTGGGCAAGAAGGGCTTGACAGCGATTAGGTTCGATTCAAACCATGAGGACCATGGTAGCTATCAAACAGACACAGTATATACCACGAGAGGGTGGCTTCGTCTTCCAATAGACAAATAACAAGGAGAGTTCTGTGAAAATTAAAACAGCCTGATACCTATGAACTTGGGCAATTATCATGTTTGGAAACTTAAGTTTGGAGTGATCGAAAAATAGAGGACACACAGGGCTAAGAACCATTACACACAATGACGATTAAACCCTAACCACTATCAGATGTCTATCCAGATAATGAATGAGGATCATTAAATGTACATGATAGCAAGATGAGGTGTATTCGTGGGTACATCAGACTTGTACCAAGTGACATGAAATCGATAAGACTGATAGAGCACAAAAAGCACATATCAATTACTAATCCAAAGATGTTGCGCAATTATCGATATCAAAAATTAATACCATGCAATCAACCATAGAACTGATCGAGTCATATTCCCCATAATACATAAAAATGTGGCAATAGATTACTCAATGATCTTATAAGACTCAAAACTTAGCAACATATAGGTTCCCTTGAAAGTGTAATCTCTTTGGTAAAAGAATAGAAGAAAAATACAAACTGCAGAATGATTACCCAAGCCAAGTTTTTGTTTGAATTTCATGCTTGCAGTCATGAAATTCTAACAAAACAAACGAAAATTTCAACGAAAAACTCATATAAGGAGCTATCCCAACAAATCTCCTTGAAGCCAGTAAGACAGATACATTTATAAATGTAAGGAGGAGGCAGCTACAGAAATATTTTATCTCTTTGTGATGACTTTTAATTACGATAAAATTTGACAGAATTGGTGGCTGCCAACACATATTTGATAAATAAAATTGAAATCTACACTATGAAGGTTAAATTCCTTTAGATTCCAAAATATTTAGTTATTGATTTTCTGCTTATGCATGAAATAGATCAAATGCGGAAAACAGAGAACAGTAAAATACAATCACACACCATCCACAAAATAACACAAATGTTTGTTCTAGGAAACCCTTACGGGAGAAAACCCAGCTAGAAGGTGATGTAACTCTTCTCTCTTTTCTCTGGTATGGAAATAATGCAAGTACAAAGGAGAAGGCACTCTCTATGGAGTTACATGATACCTGTGGCCTTTTAGGATTCTACATAAAATTAACGCCCTCTATTATGCCCTCTAATTTCCCACTCCTAGTTGTTTTTCTCTATTATGGAACAAAATACAATAACATAGAATGGAACTCGTTCTCCTCCTAGTAGCCTGGTATTTAACATAGCCCGATAGTCATCTAGGGTTATGGTTTTTACTTCCTCAATTGATATGGATTGGATCATTATATTATTTTTCATCTATCTTGATGATTTCAGAGTGGAAAACTTGGATGAATCATATTGCAAGGTCATTTTAGTGGCATTTCTCAGTTTGGAAAATTAGAGTTTAGAACCTTCCAAAGCCATTTTGAGGAATTAAACGTCGTTTTTTGGGGTTCTAGTGTCTAGAACTTATGCACACACCCTTGACTATGTTCTACACTCCAATACTTTTCCAACGATGCAAACCGTGCATTAATCAAAGTTTGTATGCAAAATTTATGTCTCCCACAAGTTGACCTATCGTGTTCACCACCATGGTACGATGGGTAGCCACTTCATCCCCCATTACTCATGCATATGAGGCTAGCCACGTGATGGATTTTGAGAAGATTCTAGAAGTTTAAAAACCCTACCACAATTGAGGGTTGAGGAAGTAAAAAACCTATCCCTAGATGGCTATCGGGCTATGTTAAATACCAAGCCACTAGGAGGAGAAGGGATTCCATTATTTTTCATTGTATCTTGCTCCATAGCCGAGAAAAACATTTGAGAGTGGAATTTTGTGAGCATAACAGAGGAGGGGAGATTCTATAGCAACCATTCAGGCCACATGTCAAAGGAAACTCCACAGAGAGTGCCTCTTTCTTTGTACTTGCATCATTTCTATACCAGAGAAAAGAGAGTAGAAAAGCCTCACCTTTTAGCTAGGTTTTCTCCCATATTGGGTTTCCCAGGTCATATATTTTGGTTATTTTTGGATGGTGTGATTGTATAGTATTGTTCTCTATTTTATGCATTTTATCTATTTCATGCACAAGCAAAAAATCAGTAACTAAATATTCTGGAGATCTAATGGAAAAATAACCTTAATAGAAAATATTTTCAGTATTTTATTAGATCTATTGTGACGAATTGTTCCAGTGGAATATCCACGGTATTTTACAGATCATATTGGTATTATATAAGGTTTTTCTTTTGGGTATTTGTGGGAAGTTACGGGATCCATGAATCGTCTTAAAGAGAAGTCACAGAAACCATGGCCATGGTGGACGGGTCTGTTCATAATAACCCTCGAGATCTAGAAGAAGAGAGATGTCATAGGTTGGAAGTGAAAGTCACCAACACCAGTCACAATATGAACCTCCTCATGGCAGCTCTAGAAAAAACACTCTGACTATTCGGAGATGAAGGAGGCTCTAACTCAGAGAACAAAATGAAGGGGAAATTGGGAGATCGGGAAGATTCAAGAAAGGAGTCATGGAAAGAATCTGAGAAATAACAACCAAGTTTGAGTTCCATGAACCCTTCACAGTCCCTATTCAATATGGAAGTGAAAGTAGACATAAAGCCATAACAAGGTGATATCAGTGCATTAAAATTGAATCATTGGGTTCAACAACTAGAAGTTTATTTTAGCATTCACCAAATATATGAAGGGAAGAAGATTTCATTTTCTATATTAAAGTTAGAGGGCCATGCTTTAACCTGGTGGGATATCCATATGGAAACACTTAGGATAGAAGGTGATCCACCAATAACTAGGTGGGAGGACTTCAAAATCCTCATCAAGTCCCAATTCTACCCTATTGGGTATGTAGAGGACCAATGGATCTAGTGGCACTAATTTAGGCAAAGGTAGGGGAAGAGTGTACAAGAGTACACCACTAAGTTCAGAAAAATGGCCATTATGTTGGGTATCGAGATCCCAAGAGCCCATATGTACTCCTCAAGTATTTTGTGGGTTTACATAGTCATCTATGAAAGAAGTTGATTGTCTTCAAGACAAGGACAGTGGATGAGGCATGTGTAGAGGCACAGTACCTAGAAAACATAGGCCAAAACAAGGGGCAACCAAGTGGTTCAAAGAAAAAAGAGTACCAGGAAGCTTCCAAGGAGGGGAAGAAGAAGTGGAAAGTGTGACGACCCCTTACATTGTGTCTATGAATAGCGAAGTACAATAGGAAAAACTTTTTTTTCTTTCTTTTTAACAATAAGAAATTAACAACATCACCTAATTCATATCCATGCAAGAACACATGACATCATAACTAAAGTGAC
>SNQJ01S0266932.1:0-12240 GCA_010110895.2 Picea sitchensis | reverse complement strand
CCATATGACCGCGCGTATATTTAAAAAGGGCCAAAGGTTTTAAACGGTCTGAAAGGTGCGCCTGTGGTCACATTGTATACACATAAGACAGGGGCTCATACGAAAAGGGGCTATATGGTAAATGGTCGGAGGGCACACCACTCTGGTGGTTACATTGCAATGTATATGACCGGGGCCGGGGCTAATCCCTGGCCCGGTCCGCGCCCATTTCAAAACTTATACAAATTCAAATAATTTGATTGCCATATATATTATAAGATCCATATGGTGGCGCGCTAGTTGGGTGGCCCTTCCCAAAGCGTTACCCCCTGCCGGAGGTCACGGGGTCGAATCCGGCCAACAACATAAATTTTAAACCAACTCTAGGGTAACACGTGGCGGCCATTGATTGGGCCACGTGTCACCATCCCATTCGCCGCAAACAAGCCACGTCATACGCCAATTGTCCACACGACTGCCTGCCACATGTTGTATAACCCTGCCACGTGTTGTACGGCTCTACCATGTGTCGTACAGCCTGCCACGTCAACATCTGTACGGATTGTACAGTCAACACACATTTTTTTTGCCTGTTTGTCATTTTGAACAAAATGTGATATCTCTCTCATTCGACGTCTGTTTGAACCCAAACGAGTTGCGTTGGGTTCGTGACGATGAGGCCTACGCTCCCGTTCAATTTGAAGCGATTATGAACACTTTGAATATTGAGCAAAATTTGATCCCCTGGATCAATGCTTGTCTTGGAATCAAGTTGATTCTTTGATATATCAATTTACCCAAGGGCTTTAGAGATACTATCTCTTTCAATGTCTAGTGACTCTTTGTCGAGTGAGGAACATGCTTCTTCACAAGCTTTCTTCACTTCCCAGACTAACCTTTTACTTTCAACTAAATTGGCCTCCCAGGTTTTCAATATTATATCACCTCGAGTTTGCTCCGAAAGAGACAATCTAGAGACCTTAGCTACTTCATCTTTTGTTGATGACACAAATGCCTCCTGGAAAGTAGCTCGAGCTGCAATGACCTCTCTCTCCTTTAAGTAAATGTTATTTAAATAATGGTCTACCACCTGATAATAGTTTTGGACAACTTCTACTTTAGTAAAAAGGCTTTGCTGCGCTGATTCTAGTTTCTCGTCCACCTCCAATGCCTGGGCTTGGAAAACCGCCATATCCACTGTCGTGTTCTCAATCAAGTTTATTTTAGCCTGCATTTGTTTGACCAACTCTCCCTGTTGAATGGCCAATTCTCTACTTACCTGTGAATTTTTATGCATTTCATCAAGACTGATTTTGAGTTGCTGAATTCCTGTCTGTCACAGGCTCTAATCTGCTCAAAACCTCTATTCATCTCATTTATTACACTCCGTTCCACTATCTTTATTTGGTTTTGCAACTGTCTCACCAACAGATCCTTCTGTTTTAGTCGTTCTTTCATATTCCCAACTGAATACTGATTTGCTGTGGCAAAAGCTCCTAATGTGCCTGCCACTTCCATAGCGAAATCCGCCTCCTCTAAGGCCCGTCCATCACATAACACTCTGTTCCTCTTCACAGTTGCACGCTCCTTTTGGTGCATTTCTCTTTTTACTATATCCCTCCTCTTCTTGTTGAAGAAGAAGTCGGAAGGGGGCATCTCTTTGACTGAAATAGGAGTAAGATCTTCTATAAACACTACTTCGGCATTTGGGTTCCCCTGACTGGTCTGTAAAGGAGTCAAAGACATAATAGGGTCACCTATTTGGGTGGTCTTTGGTTGCCCTGTTGTATTAGTAGCCGACTTTTCTGGTGTAGACAACGATGCATTCTGTCCCTTTTTGATCAAAACTTCAGCTTGAGCTTTCGTTTGATCATCAGGTTGATTTGATGGTGTAGTATTTTCTTTATGTGTCAAAACCTATGTTTTCACCAAATTCTCCCGAATGTCTTGTCCACTGGAACTTCCTATTTCTAAAATTTGGGTCCCAACTTGCTGTGTGGCTGGATATGTGGAGAATTCTCCCTGTAAGAATTTTGGCAGACTATTTCTTCGATGTCTCTGAAAATTATAGAACTCGGCTAATTTTTCTGGAGCCAGAGTCTGGAATCGGCTCAAAACTTCTTGATAAGATCTTGCTCCTTAGAATATCTCATCCTGTGAGGAATCTTCATGCTCGTATCTCTTTAGATTGTAAAGAGCCATATGATTTCTGACAATCTTCTGGGGATCATGTTTCTTGAATTCAATGTTTACAAGCTTAATGTCCTTTAGGGCCGCGAACTCTACCTTTGAGTGGCCGAAATCTAACAATGAGAAAGTACCAACCTACAAAGGAAAGGTGTGCCACACCTTTTTCTGCTCTGCCTTTAGCTCTTTACTGATTCCTACTAGAATAATTTGATGTGCTACCTCTTGGCACACCAATCGATCTGGTAGAAACATTAGTAAGGCATGCGGAGGAACGAAACATCCAAAAACCATGATGTAAGATAACTATTCCTCAATGTACCAATCCACTATTTTTCCCAGGTTGGCCACTATCTAGTCTGAAATCCTGGGAGGTGGGCAACTGTATATAGCGATATACATCAACACCACCACATAGTTGTAGATTTCGTAGAAGAAATCCTTTTCTTTATCCTCCCATAGCTTGGAGTGATATAAATGTATTGGTTCAACGCTGTTCAGAGTCCAGCTCCAGCCCATCAAAGGAAATGACGTCATAAAACAAACGACATCCATAAGGTATGCTGATATGTAAAATGGGGCAGGTCATCCTTTGGCTTTCAATGACTGATATTCTGTCATTTCCTTGGCCAAACCGTTCGATAATATTTTGGCCCAATTGAAAGAAAAACCCTTTGCAACTTCATGCATGATCGATACCCACGATACAAGAACTGAGCAGAGTTTTCTTTCCCGAAAATTCTACATAGCATCATGGCCACACACATCATATGAGCGTCTAATGATGTAGTGGCATATATGCCATGGGTGTCTGCTCTGAATTTCTCAGGGCGTGCCCACCATTCCTTGATCAAATCAGGGTAATTCTTTACACCTTGTGTGCACTCTTCTTCATCGAACTCTTTTAAGAAAGTGATATTATACCTGTGTTTGAATGTTGGGGATAATTTGTAGATCACCTGTATATGTTTTGGTCGGAAATATCCAACAACAACTTTTTGTGAATTATGGATGCTCCTGGTCGAGACGTGAACGTTCTCCAGAGCCTAGCATATCATGTCGTTATACGACATGAGCCTCGACCGCGTGGCTATTTTATGCAGCTCTCATTGGGCTATATATTTGAGCTTCGTCGCCTGAGTTTCAGTCACCTCATAGTTTGAATCTTCTGGACAATTGATCAAGTCATACTGTAGGATATCAAATATTTGTGTCCAGGTTTTCATGGTATCTACAGCTCTCGGCGATGTGTCCGAGAGGACATCTATGTTCTAGCTCGAGCTCTCACCAGTCGCTTTAACCATTTTTCGTGGAGCCATGATAGTAGTAAAATTAGAACTGTGTTACCTGTTCATAGAGAAACACGTAAACTTCTTAGGCTGCTAAAGTTTGCTACTCTGTGAAAATGCAAATGGAATATCAAACCTCAATATCCTTTTTCCTTAAGTGTGTCAATTTACGCATACCTTCACTGACAATGTATATGTTAACTTTAATGAAAAATCCAGGGGGTGATCTGCGATCTTATTCGAAATCGTTGTCGTAGATCCGTTATTAATGCCATAAATGTTTGGTGGTTCAWGATCGGGAGGTTGCATAGATGAAATTTGAATTTACCCGAACTACGATTCCACGAAAAATTAACACGAGATAATAACGTTTAACCCGTTAACTAATCATGTTTAACCTTAATTCTTTTCAGGCTTTCAGACCTCAAGATATCCGCTAATAGCTCGAGATATGATCTCCGAAACACGAAATCGTGCAGGGATTAATTATTTGCTAATTGTCTTTAATCTTTATTTAATTCTGCTTAATGCTTAAGGCATTTCGAGAGTTCGGGCTTCGTGAATTTATAATATGATAGAATGACGAATATTCAAACTTCGGATGTGCGAAGCTATTATTTAAATTTTAATTAAAGTTTAGATTTTAGGTATTTATCATTCGTGTGTCGGCAAAATTAACTTTATGGACGTTTTGACTAGCCACTACTGGTAATGAGGTGTTAAAACTTAGGAAAGTACACGTGTATGGTGACTAGGATCCATCGAATGCTTTTTGCGTCTCTAGGTTTTGAAGGTGTGACATGTTAACATGCCTGAAACATGAAACTTCGAAGTAGTCTCTAAGGATTTGACTTTTTAAAGAGCAGGCGGCTCCATAAATCCAAAGAGATTAGGATCGTTTGATTAGATAGAAGGCCTCTTCAACGGTGAGAATCAAACACGCTCTATTCTTATGTTAACTAGAAATGAAAATCTATTTAAGATCTAAAAGTTTAGAAAAATATAAGTGTTTCAACATAAGCTCCATCTAGGGATCGCGTCTCCTTGCGAGGCGCGGAAGAACTGTAGACCAAGTGCCTTTATTGGGTTAATGGAGTCATCATTGGGTTTCTGCGAAACACCTTGAGAAAACAAACATTAGGATATTAGACTTCGACTGTATCTTTGAAAACTTTCAACCGTTCACCAATCTCGAGTTTAGGCTATTTATAGCTTTCTTTTTCCCGAAACTGATTTCGGGTCTGTTTAAGATAATCAAAACAACTTTAATCAATTTATCAGACTTTGGTCGATTTTGTTCGCATCAAGGCAAAGTAAATTTTAGCAATTTAATTAGAGCATCCCTTTTCAACTTAGAGTGTAAATCTTTGTCGAAAGGAGAACTAGCTACCAGAGCGCATTATATACATGTATAACAACCTTGCAGATATCATAGACATTGCTTCACTGCCAGCGAGCCTGTTCAATACCCCGGTGAAGTTATCTACATTTCCCATTGAATTTCCTTTCACCACTTCAATTTGCATTTTGCTGAGATGAGGGAAATCATTTAAATGAATTTCCTTTCATCATCTCTT
Organism: Picea sitchensis; assembly: GCA_010110895.2. NCBI lineage: Eukaryota > Viridiplantae > Streptophyta > Pinopsida > Pinales > Pinaceae > Picea > Picea sitchensis. Next base: position 7,208 of record SNQJ01S0266932.1, on the reverse strand, counting down.
TCAGACAAAATGGGGGCAATCAAATTTTGAATTTCCTTTCACCATTTGTCTTGGACTAGATGGGGGCAATCAAATTATGAATTTCCTTTCACCATCCGTCTTACTTTAATATTTTTGAAGCAAGGGCAATCAATTTGTATATATCATACAAGGGATGATATCTGTTTATAATTTAGCAGCAAAGGTCTGTCGACTCACTTTGATTTACTTTGGGCTAATCCTCTCCCGACCTTCAAAACACCTTTGCCTACAGGGAAGTTATCACGGGGAGATTTTAATTTCCAGGGACTTTCCTTGAGCAAAATAAATCAATTTAAAATCTGATAGAAGGGCTAAAGTAGTCAGGATTAACCTAGACATACTTTCTCTCAGTTAAAACCAGAGGAATCATAAAATTTTCCCCTACTCTCGTTTTGAAGGTCTAGTTTTTTAGGCTTCCCGAGTCAAGGCGAACTTTATCTTCCTGTGGAGCTTTAAGTCTAGGTAGTGCAAAGTCAAGATAGAATAAAAGCTTTCAGATATGGCAAATGGGAAAAGAACGAAAGTCAAATATTTTGAAAGGGATCTTATTTCCACTCAAACCTACTTCCTGATTAGCGAGCTTTTCTTATTCTTATTTTTTATTTCGTATAATTTTCATTTGATTCGGAGACTCATAAGTTTTCAGATTTTTCTAATCTTTGATCAAGTGACCATTTTTTTACGTGAGTGCAACCTTATTTAGATTTTGTAAGAATTCTTTTAGCATCTTGGTTTGAACGAYAACGAGCATATAATTTCATACCTTAGATTTCATTCGTATTCTCAAGCAAAACCATTATTAATTTATCACCTATTTCGCGAGAAAACTAATTGTTCTGAAACACGATGGTCGATTTCTGGTACATCTTTATCCCTTGACTATCGGTAAGCGTTCTATCTGAAAATAAACATGAGAAATGTCAGAACCCTTGCAGAAAAAGAAAGGGGTGTGTTACTTGTTTTCATATTTCTGTTTTTCATGAAATCAACGAAACTGGTCTTATCTATAGTAAAAGTAAAAACTTACCAAAGAAGTGAAAAACTGTAAATCAAAATAAGAAAATCAAACCGGTATATACAATAGTGATTTGGGATATGATTATTGCATGAAGTGCTTCAGGTAACGCCCGTTGATAGGGGCGTTAAGGATTTTCTAATAAGAATGAATTCTTTCCCTCGGAAGCTATGACCCTAAAAGGCCCACACTAGATGTGATCAAACTTTCCATGCTTTCTAGCGTCTTCTTTCCTAGCATCCCATTTCAAAACTAGATCTTTAGGAAGGAATTCCATATCTTTAGATTTTTTTTTCAAACATGGATTTCATATTATCTTGATATCTCTGAAGTTTCTCGTCCACCTCAGCTCTATTTTGTTGGACTTGAACTAACTAGTTTATTCTTCTAGTAACATCGTTCGGCTCTTCCTTCGCGTCTTTCCAAAGCTTCATCAAGGCCAGATCGAGATTATGGGGAGGACCATGTCAGTGCCGTATACCATTTGGAAAGGGGACATTCCGATCGATTTCTTAGTGCCAATGGGATTTGCCCACAAAGAGTATTTCAAATGAACATGCCAGGCTTTCTTGTTTTCAGTCAACACCCTTTTGATTATAATGACTAGGCTCTTATTCGATGAATCAATGAATCCATTTCCCTGAGGATAGTAGGCTATAGAATGCCCTAGTACAATGTTGTACTTTTGACAAAAACTAACCATCGCCATGGATTTGAAAGCTTGGGAATTATCTATGACTATCTTCCGGGGACAACCGAACCTTGATAAAATGTTTTCTTCTAAGAAATTGATCACCACTGAATCTGTAGCATTTCGTGTCAGAATGGCCTCTACCCATTTAGTGAAATAGTCTGTGGTGGTTAGAATCCATTTATGTTATGCACTAGATTGTGGATGAATTTCTCCAATAAAATCTAGACCCCATTGTTGAAATGGAGCTTTCGTCTTGACTGGGATCAAGGGTAGTGCGGGAAGCTTTTGCTTGCCTGAGAATAGATGACAAGAATTACAGCCTCTGACTTTATTATTCACGTCTATAAATAACTTCGGCCAATAATCCAACTCTCAGGATTTTATAGGCCATTTCCCTCCAGGCGTGGTGTCCTACACACACCCCTTCATGAAACTCGTTTATAACATTCTCCATTTCAGATTCTATCAGGAACCTTAGTAAAAATCCCAAGGGATATTTCCAATACAGTTGACTGTCAATGATGCAATATTTTACCACGTGCAACTTCAATGTTCTCGCCTTAGAAGGAATCATATCACTTGGGCACTGAAGAGTCAGGAGATATGAAACAATGTCACCATACCAAGTAGAGGTGGAAAATGTTTCTTGGATCTGGGTCGCAGGTGTCTGATCATCGAATTCTTCTATAGCTGAAAGGTCTTCATAATATTGTAGACGATTTATCTCGAGTGCTTTGAAATTCGATTCGGCTAATAGCTTAGCCAGAACTTGACATTTGACAAGTTTAGTTGGTTTTACCTCAAGATCGAATTCCTAAATCTTGGCTAGCCATCGACCTCTTCTTCCGTCACTATCTGGTTGTACCAATATATCTTTAACAGAGCTAGTTGGTATGTAGGAAATTATTTTGGAATGCAGTACGTAAGTCCTGAAAGATTTTAGGGATTTCACTATAGCATATGCCTTTTTTTCTAGTATATCATATTTCAACTCAACGTCTTTGAGGCTTTTACGAAAATGCTATAGGCTACTTGAAACCTTCATCGTTCTTCTGTAAGAGTACAATTGCGATAGTATGCTCGAATGCGAATGAAAAGATCAAGAAATCTTTCATGTAGTCTGGGCTGGCCAAAACTGGTGCTTATCCTATTAGCTTCTTGCTGCATTCAAAAGATGCTTTATCTGCGGTTGTCCATTTAACCTCGCTCTCCTTTTTCATCATATCTGTAATCAATTTAACAATTTCAACGAAATTTGGAATGAATCCTCTTAAAAAATTTATTTTTCCTAAAAAAGACCAAATTTCCTTTCTTTTTCTAGGAATATTGATTGTATCTATAGCTTCAACCCTTTTTGGATCGATTTTGATTCCTACCCTAGATACTATATGGCCGAAGATTTTGCCTTCTTGCATTGCAAAATGGGATTTCTTAGGGTTGAGTGACAAACCAAATTTTCTGCACTTCTCGAATGTATGTTTGAGGTGTACCAAGTGCTCTGCATCTGAGTTAGAAAAAACAATTAAATCATCGAGATAGATAACGAAAAACTTATCTCTCTCACCGACAAAGGCTATGTCCATTGCTTGTTGAAAGGTGGCCCCTGCGTTCATTGGATCAAATGGCATTTTGTTGTACATGAAAGTACTCCATGGAGTGGTAAATGCAGTTTTCTCTTTGTCATCTTCATGGACCACAATTTGATTGTAACCTGAAAAGCCATCAATCATACACATTCGGTTAGCCCTGACCACTTTTTGAAGAACGTGATCCATTTTAGGGAGCGGATAGTTGTCTTTAAGGGATGATTTGTTTAGGTTCCTGAAATCCACGCAGAGTTTGATTTCATCGTTCTTCTTCCTGAGTGGAACTAAATTAGATACCCACTCATAATACATGAGTGGAACAATAATTTTTGCATCCAGGAGCTTTTTTACCTCCCTTTCTATTACAGGCAGGAGTATAGGGTTTATCTGTCCAAGCTTCTACCTGAAAGGTTTGATGCCCGGTTTCAAAGGGATCTTATGCTCGATGACAGTGGTATCATAAGTTTTTAGTTCGTCGTAAGACCAAGCGAAGACATATTTGTACTGTTTGATTAACTCAACATATTTACTTTTCGTTTCGGGTGGAAGGTATTTAGATATTTTGACCAGCTTAGGGTTTTCCTTAGTGCCTGTATCACAATATTCAACCTCTTCGGGCTGAGGTTGCAAGGTAGACTTTAGGGGTATATCATCCCAATCAAATAATATTTTTAATGGAATAAGACCCTTAGGAATCTAATTGTTTTTCAACACCAACATGCAATGGTTATCGATCTTATCCTAGAACTTCTGAGGTTCTTCATCTTCCTGCATGATCCAAGTAGGGTCATTCTGATTTTCCTGGTCAATGTGTGTTTTAGAAAATTCATCCACCATTTATAGAAATTGCTTGATCTCTTCATTGTCTTCAAAGACCTACCAGTGTTGAACGTTGTTTGGTATTGAAGGCCCGTGCCTCATTTCTATGTGATACTTTAGCTTCAAGACGATAGGTGGCAAAAAGTAGCAATCGCTTTCGCTAGGGAGTCAGCTTGTTGATTGTCCGCCCTAGGAATATGATGAATATTAAATGATGAGAAAAGGTTTTCTATCAAATCCTAGGCCCAGTTCCTGTACGACCTTAGCCTTGGATGTTTGGCCTGATACTGTTGCCTTATCTGTTTTACAATTAATTTTGCATCGCCATAGACTATTAGATTTTCAATTTTCAGCTTCTTGGTAGCCTCTAATCCTAAGATGAGAGATTCGTATTCGCATACGTTATTGGTATAGTCAATGTCCCACTGTAATCTGTATGAGAAAGGAATAATGAATTCATCTCCGGGTGCTACAAACAATACCCCAGCTTTTTCTCCTTCCTAGGACAAAGCACCATCAAAAAACATCTTCCAAACTCCTATACTATTTACATTTTTGTTTGTTTTTTATATTTTTTTGTTTTCTTCTTCTGCACATTCATCAAAACCATCATAAACTGATAATATAGAGTTTCCTAGGTCTTGATTGGCGACATATACTGGGTAATTATTTGGGTTCTGCGGGTCACTTACAGTATATGCCAACCTCATTTCTCTGTATAAACGGGTGAACTATCCACCGAAAATTGGGATCGTGGCATACATCATGTCCAGTTGAAGCGATCCTCCAAGTTTGGCACCCCAAGACGTGGATAACAACATGCCATACTTCGCGGGAACATCAACAACGACTACATCCATGATAATAATCTTCATAGGGATATATGCAAGATTAACCACCAAATCTTTTATCATACCAAGACACTTAACCTTTCTTGAATCAAAAGAATACAGATCTCAGTATGGTCTAGTAACCTTGAGACCCAGTTTTTCCATAATAACTTTGGGCATTAAGTTGTGGGAGGCTCCAAAATCCAACATACAATTATGGAGTAAGTGATCATGCACATTCAACGTAATATAAAAAGGAGCGACATAGTCTTTAGAATTTTCGATATGTGGACCAAACATTATGGTAGGTATGTCATCTTCTAGATTAATAACATTCACATGACTTTCAACATCTGAGAAATTTATCATCTTGGCAATTTGCTTTCTATACATCGGATTTTTTGCTATTTTTACCAAGGGTACATGAATTTTATTTTTATTAATTTCATTTTCCAGATTGAAACTTCCAATTGTCTTTTCGGATTCTCTGGTTGGGATCTCTATTTCTCTTTTTTCTGGTCTATTGGTTTGCGTTGCTTTTGTCGCGGCTATCTTTGTTTTGCCATCTTGTGTTTCAACTGTTTTTGTTTTGGCCGCTTGCGTTTCAACTATTTTTGTTTTGGCAGCTTGCGCTTCAGTGGATGGTTGAGCTGCCTCATTCGTTTTACTTTTCGACAATATCTTCTTCGGTGGGGAAGTTGTAGAATTTTTATCTCTAGGCCTTAAATTATATTTTTGTTGAAGTTCGACCATTATGGAGTCAACGATTCCTTGATAATCAAACTCTCTCATATTATTTATACTTTCCTCATTTCCAGACAGGGGTTCTTGGTCTAAATATCTTTCGTAATCTTGCTTGGTTAAGTGAGGTTCTCGGTCGTCATCACTGATCTTGTTTATATCTTCATCTAACCCCTCATAGTATTGCATATCATCACTTTGCATAAAGTTTTCTATTTTAAAAGGAGCTTTGATTTTCTGATCCTCATTTTTTACTGGTCTCTGTTGGATCTGGGGATTGGGATTCATTTTGAAATCTCTCCTAGCAAAATGATCAGATTTAGCTTTGTTTATTTCCATTCTAGATATTTTGTTTGATAACTCTTTGATTATCTTAGCCATGTCATCCATTTTGTCATCTGTGGACTTCCTAGATCTAGAAGTTCCATCTTTTTCCCTGAAGCGTTTAGTTTCTTTAGTTCTCGTCTCGACCTTTTCTTTTAGTTTACTCGATGCCATCATGTTTGACTCGATTTTGATGGTGTCATCTTGCATTCTTGTGAGGTCAACATATCTCCTTTCCCTCAAAAGTAGGGCAAAGTCGGGCTCAAAATCCCCTGCAAAAATCACCTTAGATGTGGGTTGAGAGTGTTTAACTTCTGTTGGGATCTTATGATAGAGTTTATTAAACCTCTAGGTGAATTCTAGGACCGACTTGAAATTATTTTTTCTCATAGCCCCAAATTTCGTCAGATAGTACAAGTGATCTTTCTTCTCTCCCCATTGCCTTAAAAAGGCATTTTCTAGCGCGTCGTAAGACGCTATAGAACCTACTGGGAGCCCTCGAAACCAGAGTCTTACTTTTCCTTCAAAAGTTTGCACCAAAAGTCTTGAATAAACATCCTCATGCTCAATGACAACGATATCAACGAATTGGTCAAAAAATTTATGTGCTCTGTGGCAGTTAAATCTCCCTCTCCCGTGAATTTCGGTAAGTTATTCAAATAATTTTCTGGTAAATCATGAAGGACAGGGGAAGGACTAAAGGAGCGTATCTGGCCTCCACTTTGGAAAAAATCCTAGGGGGTAGAGGTGGTGGTCCTTGATCGCCTCCTCCTCCAACACCACCTCTAGTGCCACCTCCTCCAACAACAACCATTTGATGTCGAGGGGATGAACTTCGGGAGTTAAAGAGAGGGTTTTCGTAAATTGCTAGGGACCGAAATGGTGACTGTTCAACTTCCTCAGGATGTAGTGAAGAAAACCCTAGAAACTAATCGTTATAAGGTGTGAAGTCTAGAAGAGGAGGGAACATGAAACGTGGATTGACTTCTTCAGACTTACAAGATGTATAGATAGGTGAACCAACATGAGACAAATCAGGGTATAAGGTGCGTCCTCGGGATTTTTGAGAACAGAAACCTTGGTTTCTGGTGAGGATGGGGCAGACATAAAAGTAACGATAGTAGGTAAGGAAGAGGATCCTTTATTCATACCATTCTAAGTATCAGATGGGTCAATCT
>SNQJ01S0266931.1:0-11911 GCA_010110895.2 Picea sitchensis | reverse complement strand
TTGTCTCTCTCCTCGGTAAGGATGTAGCTTCCACCTTCCCTCAATCCGAAGAGGAAGCCATCAGTAAGGCCCAATAGTATGAACTCATCTATGCAAAGTCAGGGTACTTATACATTGTACTTCCTGATCTTCCAAAACCTATGCCATTTGGCCAAGACAAACCTAGGATGTCTCACTCAGCAGACGGGCTCATCGGTGCCACCACTCACCATGGCCCACAACCCCAACCACCATCGATGTATGGAACACCTCAATACCCGCCGGCGTATGGGGGCACTTCTTATTACCCCCCACCCCCTTATCCACAACCATACCCTGTTGCTATACCTCCACCCATCAGTAGACCACCGCCGGAACATCCCATACACCCACCTATTCCAACAAACTCTGGTACCCCCTCTACCTCAGCTTATAGTACTAGTGAAAGCACTACACCTTCCTATGTACCTTATGGATCGGTACCACCACAGAAACCGTACTTCCCATTTACTGGCCCCACACAACCCATGGCTCCCCCACATCCTCATGCGGGGGTGAATTTTGTTCAACCCTCTGTTGTTCAACAATACCAAAGTTTTGAACAGTTGAATATAGGAAATCCAACCCATCCATCGAACAATGCCAAGAAGAAACGATGGAACAGGAATAACAACAACCCAGGTCAAGGTGGGAATCAACCCCCAGAGCATCAACCCACTGGGGGCAACCAAAACCAAGGGAACCAAAACCCCCAAGGGGGAAATAATAATAAATGCCAAGGGCGAAATAACAACAATGTTAAAACCATCTTCCCATGCACCCTTTGTGGTGAGTTCGTCCATTACACTCATCATTGCCCCTAGATCGCTGATTTCAAATGGTTAAAAGACTCTGGTAGTCTTCCCCATTCTCTCGCACTGCCTGCCCCTCAGAAGGCACCACAACAATATGTGAAACAACCCCCTCTCACCGTGTTGCAAAATCCTATTCCACATCAAGGTGTGATAAACACCCAATAGGACACACAACATCCCCCACCTCAGGTGGGACAATACCTCAACCCCAACAATCCAACAGATCGTACAATTCTCCTCACAGGTGAGGAAGAAATCCTTCTGCAAACACGTAACCATTAGTATCATGCACCCGCTGAGTCTCCTCTCCTCCCTCTAGAGACAAACGACTATAGTTTGGTAGATGACTTAGCGCAATCCCCGGCTGCCATGTCAGTATTGGAGGTCCTCCAGACTTTTCCTACTCAGTGGAAATCATTACTTTCCACCTTGGGGGCAGTCAACCCTGCAGATACCCGACTTATCACCTTTGATATTGACAGTGGAGAACCTCGTCTTCCCGCCTTGATCGCTTTTCAAATACCAGTGAAAATACGGAACATCACAGTTCATTGGTGTATCATCGATGAAGGTGCATCTACATGCATTATGTCCAAAATAGTATGGCAGAAGCTTGGTTCCCCCGAACTCATTCCCTCTGCCATCACCTTACGAGCTTATGATGGATGACCATCCTCTCCTGAAGGGCTCTTCCAAAATGTCCCCGTCGAACTCGGGGGCAAGACTATTCTCATCGATATCGAAGTTATCGATGCCCCTCTCGATTATAATATCTTGTTCGGTCGTAGCTACATGTATGCTATGAAGGCAGTGGAATCTTTCGTCTTTCAGACAATGATGTTCCCTCACAATGGGAAGATCATTACTATTGACCAAGTCTCACATTATGAGCCTAATCCATCTGCCAACATCGATAACATTATTCCTCTCATCCACACAAGCCACGACGCATATCCACTCGTCGAGATGGGTCCTGGGATCTTTAAAGATCCATCCTTGTTAGGGACGTACCATGGAACACCACCACTCCTTCATCCTGCTAATCAAGTATGCGTCATATCCTCTAATGGAACTCACACAGAGGATACCCTTCCTCCTATAGAGGCTTCTATCATCTCTAACGCCCCACTCATCGCAAAACCCCCTCCTCAAGAACCTCCTGCACACTCGTCGACCCCACTAGTCCACGATTCCCCCTCTCCCACATGACATATTCCAGTTTGGGAGACCGTTCCCCAATCCATCACTCAAATACCCCTCTTTTACCCTCCATCGGGTATCGAATCTTTTCAGGTAGCCGCAATGCTCACACTACCTAATATGGTGTTAGCAATCCTAGTTTGGTACTTACACCCACCAGAGATGGTCCCTCGACCATCCATTCCTCCCCAAAAAGAAGGAATACCCATGACGATTCCCATTCTTACTCCAACCAAACCCCCACTCACTAACCCCCCTGCTACAGTTGGGGGCAGGAGAAATAATAAGGAGCCCACAACCCCACTTTCTCCCCACATCCCACCACCTTGCGCGCTATGTGAGAAAGAGGGACACCAAACCAACAACTGTCAGTCGCTACCAGAATTACGGAATTTGATCCCACTCAATCAAACTCCCCCAACACCTGCCACTACTGCTAGTCCCGCCGCTACCACCCCCCCTTCCAGTAGTAAAGGGTTGAGGACCAAATACACTTGTGCTATATGTTCAGAGTATGGCCATTATACCCATCATTTCCCATCTCTGCCACGCTTTAGGCAGACATTAGCCGCCGTACACCAGAACTTCCAGAGCAATCCGAGTCCTGCTACGTCCTCCTCAACAAATATCACTGACATCTGTTATGTCGCCACTTCAGTCAATGAACGTATGAGACACCCTTTCTCTCTCTGCGATTCATTAGCTCATTTCACATACCAGTGTCCTATGATCCTTGAATACCGGCAATGCCAGTTGACTCTGCTTCACCAACCTGCAGAGGCAATAATTTACATTACCTCGTCATTAGAGGATCTTCATGTCATTTCTCCTGAACCCGAGGCTCTCCTGACGCCTCCATGGTTATTAGATGGCTTATCTGAGGATTCACCCCCCAACCCCNCCCCCCCAACTCTCCTGCTCATTCCCCTACGGACACTCTCCATCCAACCACCATGGGTACCCATCAGTACTTCAATATATGGTTTATGTCGAGTGAACCCTTACCCTCTCTTAACAATGTTCCCCCTGCTTCTTCACCAGGGGGCAACCACATGACCACTGTAACCGAGATCACTCCTCACGACCCCTTGTATTCCTGTCACCTCCAATGTGACGAAGAAATACTCGGAGAGTTAAACCACCCAGACTCTCTCTGGGATGCGCTACACCATCGCGCACTCTTCTCTCCACAGGAAGCCCTCATGCCTCCTAACCACAACCCCATTTATGCGATCGAAACCAAGGATTTTATCCCATCAAGGCCTATCGACTGGTTCAACAATACCATTCCTAACCCTGATGCCTTTGAAGAGGGAAACATGGCCAACATTTCCCCCACCATTAAAATCGACATTTCCATAAAAAATGGCATCGTCGAAGAATTCACCATTGGAGCTGCTTGCACTCCTGAGGAAATCGCCACATATAAAGCCCTCTTCCAGGAATATAGGGATATTTTCACCTGGTCATACACGGAAATGCCTGGCCTCAATCCCTCTATTGTCGAACATCGCATCGACACGTGGCCCGAAAATACACCAGTTCGCCAAAAACAGCGACCGCTACACCCATCCAAAGTCGCGGCTATCAAAGCCGAGATTGACAAATTACACACTGTCGGGTTTATTTACCCCATCGCCTATACCTCATGGGTTTCCAACCCTGTACCCGTTAACAAAAAATAGGGCACTATCTGCGTTTGCATAGACTTTCACGATCTCAATCACGCATGTCCCAAAGACAACTTTCCAACGCCTTTCATCAATCAAATTATTGACGACTGTGTCGGCCACGAGGCTCTTTCCTTTATGGACGGATTCTCTGGTTATAATCAAATTCAAATCCACCCAGCCGATCAGTATAAAACCGCATTCACTACCCCGTGGGGTACTTTTTCATATCGTGTCATGCCTTTTGGCTTAAATAATTTCAGTGAAACTTTCCAGTGGGCTATGACATACATCTTTCACGATCTGGCAAATATCATCCTCGTCTACTTGGATGACCTCACAGCTCGATCCAAGAAATGCACACATCATCTCGATGATTTACGAATCATCTTTCAACAGTGTCGTCAGTACAACATTCACTTGAATCCTCTCAAGTGTGTGTTCTGTGTCACCACAGGGCGCCTCCTCGGTTTTATTGCTTCCCAAAGCGGCATTACTGTGGACCCCCTCAAAGTCCAAGCTATCACCGAAATTCCACCTCCCCGGAATTTACGACAACTTCAGAGTCTACAGGGCAAAGCTAACTTTCTTAGACGCTTTGTCCCAGATTATGCCATACTCGCACACGGTTTCCTTCGCTTACTATGGCACGACATCCCTTTTCACTGGGATGAACACACCCAACAATCATTTGACGATATTAAAGCAGTGCTTTCAAATGCACCTTTAATTAGTGCACCTGACTACAATCGCGACTATATCCTCTACGTATCAGCATCAGCTGTATCAGTAGTCGACATCCTCATCCAGCTCGGTGATGACAATCGTGAACATGTCATTTATTACGTTAGCAAAAACCTCTCAGGGCTACCCTTGAAGTATAAACACGAAGAGAAACTTGCTCTTGCAATTGTCCTCGCAGTACAGAAACTGCGCCATTACATTCTGCTTCACACCACAAAGGTTGTCGTAGATTCCAACCCTATGCAGTACTTTCTCAGCCGTCGGCAAGTTAACGGTAAATTTTCTCAATGGATCGTTATCCTTCAGGAGTACGACCTCTATTTCTCAACACCTAAGAGTAAGAAGGCCCTCGTTCTCACCGAAATTGTCATGGCCCTCCCCTCTGACACCACCAATGCCCTCGTCAACACCAACTTTCCCGATGAACATCTCTTTTACATCACATCGGATGATCCTTGGTATGGTGACCTCCTCGTCTATATCCACACTCAAAAGTTCGGTAACCACATTTCACGCGATGATCGTCGTCATATTCGCCATCAGGCCCCCCGCTACCTCCTCATCGGAGACATCCTATATCGGCAGGGCGTCGACACCATTCTTCGTAGATGCCTGACTATTGATGAGGCCAATAGAGTCTTAAACGACTGCCACAGCAGCGCATGTGGGGGCCATCTTTCGGGTATATCCACTGCTCAAAATATTATCCGAGCCGGTTACTTTTGGCCTACCTTGTTTCATGATTGCATTCATGCCGTGAAACGATGTGAACAATGTCAGCTCTACACCAACAAAGCCCGCGCTCCCCCCACTCTTCTTCACCCTGTCATTACTGTCGACCCTTTTTGTAAATGGGGCATCGACTTCATGACTTGTAATCCCCCCTCCAGAAATGGTCACAAATACATTGTTGTCACCGTTGATTACTTCACCAAATGGGCAGAAGTTATGCCCACTTTCAATAACATCGCTGACACTGCAGCACGTTTTTTCTTTAACAACGTCATATCCCGCTTTGGAGTACCCCTCCAACTCGTTTCCGACCATGGGAAACACTTCGAGAATGAGATATTCATCGAACTCTAATCTCAGTTAGGATTCTCTCATGAGTTTGCCTCCCCATATTAACCTCAGTCTAACGGACAGGTCGAGGCAGTTAACAAAGTCCTCAAGACCATGTTACAACGCACGGTTAATAAACATAAAACTAATTGGCATCATATGTTATTTTTTGCGCTATGGGATTATCGAACGGCTGTGAAAACCGCTATTGGTTTCACACCATTTCATTTAGTCCATGGGGTTGAGGCCACTATTCCCATCGAGTGTGAAATTCCCACCTTACGCACCACAATTGAGCTATTACCTGACACTTCTCCAATGGAGCAGCGCTTGCTGAACTTGGAGTCTATGGATGAAGATCTTTGATATTCCTTAGAGAACAATGAGGCAGCTAAAAAATGATCCAAGACTACCTTTGATCGCCATGTCCACCTTTGATCATTTTGCGAAGGCGACCTCATCCTGGCTTACAATATCGCTCATGATACCTTTGGCCATGGTAAATTCGAGTCACTCTGGCATGGCCCATACATCATCCAACATTGCCTCACCAAAGGTGCATATATTTTGGCCTCTCCCGAAGGCCTCTCTCTCAAAGACCCCATTAACGGGTTGTACTTAAAGAAATTTTACGCTTAAACGTAGTCATGCTACTTTAGGTTATGTCTTTTCTAGCGTTTTTAATCTTTTTTCTCCTTCCCTCACGTCTAAACTATCCTTTGTGCTATTGACAGATGCTTCCTCACTGGCTTACCACATCGGTTACGCCGACGGCGCCAGCCGTTGGATGCAAAATCTCGCTTTGGCTACTTGGGCTCTCTATACCCCCTCACATGAAATGCTTCATTCGAGCGGCATATGTTTGGGGTCAGCAACCAATAACCAAGCCGAATACACTGCTGTCATTGGCCTCCTGGCCTACGCCCAATATCATCATATTCGTCACCTTAGCGTCTTCCTCGACTCTCAACTAGTCGTTCTCCATCTCAACAACGTGTACCGCGTCCGTGATCCTTGCCTCTTTCGCAAATACCTGCAGGTTAGGCTTTTATCTCGACATTTTGATTCCATTACATTTACACATATTCCACGACAATTGAATCAAATTATAGATACCCTAGCTAATATTGTGTTAGACTGGCATATATCACATCAAGCTACACATACATAAACATATAACACGAACCTGTCACAGCATATATATAGAATAGACATCATCAAAACATTAACCAAAAACATGTAAACACCACATCGATCTCAAAAAATGTATAGTCATGTATATATAAAGGTCCATCATGCCATCTGAATGTTTAGATACAAAAATACAAGTATCCGCAGGCCAATGCAGCACCTCAGTAAAAAACGGGCTCACCAACCTATATACAAAAAATATATACATCAAATACATCAGAGCACCACTCCCGTTGCCTCTAGTGCACCACCGCCTGCTCCTCCCTCAGGCGGTGGTGACCCACCACCACCTTCCCCAGGAGGTGGTGGTCCCCCCCCTTGCCGGCCCTCCCTGCCCCGGCGGCAGTCGACCGGTCATCAACTCCACAGCCATTGTTGTTCGTCGTACTATGGCCCACCATGGCGGCGAAACCCCCACACACTGCTCCAGAAAAGTCTCATCCTAGATGCACGACCATATGCTCTCTGGCATATCCTGTAATATCGTCTCTAGACGATAGCGTATGTCCTCAAAATCAGCTCCGGCTGCCGCCGGAGGAGCATGTGATGGCCCAACACCAGGGTCATCAAACCGATGCCTCCTCGCTGCCCTCTCAGGCTCAGTTGGTCGCACTACGGCATCATCACGCTGACGTCTCTCTCCCCACGGTGGTCTCTACAACTCCACCTCGCACCCGCGAGGTGCCACATCTGCACATGCAAACAAACACCAGATAGTATCAGCATCTTTACCATATACATAAGGCATGCTATCTCAAAAAAAACAAAACATACATATCAACATCATCAAATCAACATACCTCGATGGTCAAAAACCTCCCCTGGAGATAGCACCATATCCGGATCATCCCGGAAGTCAACCCCGGCATAGGGGTACCGAAGTATCACCTGCGGCATCTGTCGCCATACCTGCGCCGCCTCTATAGTAAAAAAGTGGCCACCCTTGCCACTACCATGATGCAGCAACATGGTCGACCACCGCCTCAATCGCGGCTCACGTGCCCCAGGCGCACCCAATAGAATCCTCGGGCGCAACATCAGCACCCTCTCTAGGAACCAGGCCACCAGGATGGACCTGAAGGCAAACTCTCCCGTATCAGTAGACTGACAGTGGTCCAGCTACGCCACCATCCTCACATGTAGAGTCAGTCCCCAGGCAAACTTCTCACCAGCCAATACTCTCCCCAACACCAACAACTGGCCCCCACTAATCCGTTGGGTCGTCGGTGACCCATATACTCTCACAATCATCGTTGTTATACAACGATGCGCCAGGGAATCTATAGACCCCACGCTCACAACCTTCATGGACATAAAGTTTTGACCTAAATAGTATCTCCGGCCAATGGTCTCTAGGCCCAGATCCCTCAGTCACACCGGCTCCGTCGGTAGGGGCACACCCCAAAACAAGAGCCCCGTCAAGAAGTACACATCCTCCTCCGCAGTGAAGGGGATCTGCTCTCCTCGCACAAGGAAGCAATGGAGCTCATGACTCCACATATGAATCAGGAAATGCAGGAGATACTCCTACGCCCATATCAACGGGCACTCAAAAAAATTTAGCAGCCCACAGGCTGCCAAAGTCGCTCGCACACCTGGGTCCTCAATCACCACAACGTCTCGTAGTTGGGACCAATCTCGCTCTCGCTAACCCACTGGAATCGTGCAAACTGTCCACCTGCAGCCACAACAAATATTCTTATATCATCCCATAAGACCATCAACAACATCACAAAGATTAATTTTACACCTGTCAGCTTAGCCTCTAAGGCGCGACTGTTTTAACCCACAGGCGCGCACACGTGCGCGCATGTTCACTACACAGGTGCACACGAATGCACGCCCGTTAGCTGCACAAGCGCGCTTTCAGGCACGCCTGTTACCTATATAGGTGTGCTCTCAAGTGTGCATGTTACCTATACAGGGTTTCTCCCAAGCGTGCATGTTACCTACACACGCGCACACTTGTGCACGCCTGTCCACGCCACAGTCGCGCACAAATGCGTAGTTGTACAGCCGACAGGCGCGCACATAGTGCGCACCTTTAAATCCCTCACCAGTGCCCCTATGCACGTATATCCGGTGGGTAGGTGCGCACGTGTGCGTGCCTACTTCCGGATCGCCCGCGCACATGGGGCCCACACCCACAAAAACCCTCTGTATGACCCTCCGTACAACCCCTGCCCAAAAAATGGAAACCTATTTCTATGCAGGATGATCAGACCACTAACCTGACGCTCACTAATCACCAATCGGATGCCTCGTCCTCTCCGAATCTCCAAATCTCCTCTGAAAACTGCTCGTCCAGTCACTATTTCAACATGTACAAATGAGGTGGCAATGTGTGCCCTACAACTATATATAGGCCTTTTTTCCAAACTTCCACTCACCATTTCGGGAGCCCACATTGTCCTTTTTTCAATCCGTCTTCAGCCATGGGATCAACATCCTGTCATCTACATCACAGCAGTCCCTGACCTCTTTTCATCCTGAGCCCCTGGGGCACCTTTTTTCATACCCTGGTCAGGTACGCATGCGCATATTTACGTTTATCAACTACATGCTCATATCTTCGATTCTCTTCAGATATTTTTCACTTTGGGTATTTGGTTTTCATGTGTGCAGGTACTTGATCATCATACATCAGCACAACCCCTTCAGGTATATACTTAGCACTAGCATGTAGTCTTTCCCTCTGTATCGCACTTACATTTCCAGTCACACCCTTTGACATTTGCCTCTAGGATCCCCATTCCAGGCTCTGCAGTACCCACACCTCCATTTGCATCTTCGGTACTGTCACCCGGTAGCATTCTTCCCCACATGAGTTGTCCCATTCATAGCACCTTGTGGCACTTCTGACACTCATGTTGTTTTTCAAAACCCCTTAGGGATGGGAGTCCCGATAGTCTTTCATCATGTCACGAATCAACCACATACTCTTTCTCCTCATTTTGCTAACTTTCCCACACGGACTCCCAGATTATCTCTTCACGGTTCTATTTTTTTTTACTGCACCTCTGCAGTATCATGAACCCTACATTTCACCCACAATCAGTTTTCCCATCTGCAAATCTCCCTTCATTTCACCTACCTCATACAGAAACTCACCAATGGGGCCCCCACGCTTCATCAGTTTTCTGAGAAAATTATGCCCTACATGGGCCACCCATATCACACTGGGGCACCCGCTTCTGTATTTGTACATTTCTCCCCAAAATTATTCATTATTTATTGTACAAACGCCTTTATTTCCAGTCATTACATTCCCTTTTTTTCGTCACCTTTAGGCGACCTACTTTCCTTTTTTGGCCAAACGCAACCCATGTCACCTCTGGTTGGAGCACTACTTATCATCTACCCATACCGGCATCATCCATATCTTCAGAGTACCCCACAGGTCACTTACCTCTACCCTCTGAATTTGTTCACCTTGTCCTGCCTCTGGCACAACTTATCCCCGGTCTTGTCGTCCCCCTGACACTCGACCTCGTTGAATGGTTGCGGCCACTTTTTATCTCATACATCCTCCAACCAAGGGCAGTCTTGAGTCTTCACACATCTTGACTTCGTCCATGTACCTCTTCCACTTCCTCACCTCAGTATATTTCATGAAGCCATTTGCTTCTGGGAGTCATGTTCCCCTTTTTGTCGACATCAGCACAGTTTTCCAAAAGGGCAATAGTATCTTGATTCTCATTCTCCACTTAATGAGCGATCTCAGATGGCACAGGGTGAAAAACCATTACTCCCTACTATCGTTGACCCCCATGACATTCGACGCCAACACTTTCTCATGTCATGGTGGGTCTTACTTTGCGACTATTGCAGTTATTTCTCTCATTTATCGAAGACCTCTAAACTTGGTTGGGCTATCAATGCCCACATAATCGTTGCTACTTCTTACCGCGATCATTGCCTACTACTCAGAGTATGTTCATTTGTAGAATTGTCTTTTGCCTTTATCACAACTGCCCCCGAGGGCGTTGCAGTCATCTACACCAACACTTTAGTCATATTTTTGCAGAGTTACATGATACGAGCATGGGGTATGCCCACCTCGTTTGTACACAGTTTTATATTTTACACACCTCATGGAAGGTCAGGTCCTACCGGTTCCTTTTTCCCTCCAATGGATTGCTCTGGACGATCACACTATTTCTCTCTCTTACAAAAACATTCTTAGTACAAGAAACATTGATGGATTTCGGCTATACGTGTGCTCCTAACCTCATCCATCAGGGGGCATCTGTTATCACTGAAATTCCGTCCGCACATGGTTACAAGAACTCGGCATCGTCAAACAGTGATGACGTCATTCATGGACATGAATTAATACCACAGCATTCAAAAAATGTCAAAAACTATACAAAGTAGTGAAAAATTGAAGAGCGCTATGCAGACATTGGGCGCACGCACGAAACAGAAACGCATAATTCGCGCACAGGCGCACGATGTGCGACTGTTAGCGCAAAAAGTCGCGCACCTGCTAAACGGCGCATTTATGAGAGTGGTCGGCCTCCCACCCACTTATGGTTCAGCTCCCAAGCCAATTTGACCCTCAAATCTGGACTGGATCCGACTGGTGGGCTGGTCAAAGACCTAAGAATGCCCTAAATGGCCTCTTTTCACACTACAAAGTAGTTAAACAATAACCCAAAGCAATGCTATAAAAAGCCATGAATGCACCTCATTTTCTCAAGGAATTCAAAGTAATGGTATGCTGCCTCTATTGTTTTGAGGACTCCATCCTTGTCAAAATAATATTGGTACCATTACATTGGACAATCCACCTCACCATTGAGTGGATTTGTAAAGAGTTCTTTCATCACCATTTTACATTTTTCTTTGTTGTAAGAAGAGCTAGCTAGTGAGGGTCCAAGAGCCTTCTCTTGGAGGAAGAAGGGACTCATAGTCCCCTTTCTTCTTGGTGCTTTGTTTTCACTAATATATCAGCCTCAAACATTGGTGACATGGGTCTTTTGGTTCTTTTTCTTTCTATGTCCCTATGCTCATGAATTTAGTTTTTATTGCATCTCTTAGTTTAATTCTTAATTGTAGTTTTTATTTTCTTTCCCTAACTCTTTTCTTTATAGATGTCCTGCTCAGTAGACCCAACTGAGCTTGCAAGCACCTCTGTTTTGCTCACCAAGGTGACGAAAGAGGCGTAACGGAACTCTCTATCCTTGTCAAAATCATATTGGCACCATT
>SNQJ01S0266930.1:0-11906 GCA_010110895.2 Picea sitchensis | reverse complement strand
TATCTCCGATTCCGGACCCCCCCCCAAACCATTAAAGGTAGAACGGACGGGGGGTCTGGAAAGACTTGTCAACCATGGATCTGGGTGCCTTCTCTCTGGCCGTTCTTCTATGCGTTGTGCTTAACTATGAGCGCGAAGGTATATTTTCTCCAGAAGACTTAGGATAAGTGAATATCGTGGGTTTTTCCCAAGCTTCTCCATGTTTTTATCACCAAGGAGCTAAACACCAAACTTTTTAAACCTCAAAGATATGGTTCAACATTGATCATCATGCTTGTTTTATTGAGATAAAGAAAACTAACCTATGCTCTAACCTAATCACCTATGACAATTAGCCCAGATTAAACAATTGGGCTAAGAAATTACTCTATCCTGGGGTTATCTGACCAAGATTAGGCAGTTTGGTCAGATTTATTCACTAACTAACCTAAATCACTTGGCTAAGATTAAACAGTTTAGCCAAGCTTATTCACTACTCCTATCAACATCAATTTAAAAGAACTTGGCCATGCTTGAAAGGTATGGACCAAGTCATTTTTATTGCATGGGGCTCTATTGAATATCTTTTATGCCCTCTTTTATTCTTTTTCTTTTCTTTTTCTTTTTCTCAAATTATTTGCAGAATGGAAAATCATTTGACAAACAAAAACACTAAAGAGATAATATTTCAGTCACCAGTTGATCCTATAAATTATAGGGTTATAATAGCGGCTCCACCTGGGGATGGTACTCTCCTTGTGAAGTACCAAGAATCTTGATTGCTGATGTTCTGAAAAACTTTCCCCATAGTTGCCATTGTTGCTTGATTGGTTTTATTTATTTATTATTTTTTTTAAATTTGGAAGACAATGTTCAGTGGTTTAGGGCCTTCTCTATGGGCTTCAACCATCTGATCAAAGTTATTTCACTCAAAAACTTGTAAATAAAATGAAAATGGTGTGTACAATGGAAGGTGTGACTGCAGGTCCCTACTGAGGAGGTGAATAGTGCTTCAACATTCTTCCATTTACAGGTCCTCCTAGCAGATTTGTCCCATCGTTGTTGTTGAGAAAGAAGGAATTATTTCCTCTGAATGCTTGAATTATGAAAGTTCCCTTCCATAGACTGTCGAATTTGTTGTGCTTCCCCTTATCTTCATTTCAGGTATCCCATCTCAAAACCAAGTCACCTAGCTCAAAGTCATCCTCTTTAGTTCTTTTGTCAAAGATATTTTTAATGCTTTCTTAGACAACCTGAGTCTTGTTGTATACTTCTTCTTTGGACTGCTGCAAGTGGATCATCTGGTTTATCCTTCTTTGGGAATCGTTCATCTCGGCCTGCATCTCTTGTAGCAATTTCATCACAGGAACTCCTAAGGAAGTGGGAAAGACTGCTTCAGTTCCATAGACCAGATGATATGGTGACATACTGATTGACCTCTTGGTGGTCAGCCTGTCGGCCCATAATGCGAAAACCAGCTTGTTATGCCATGACTTTTTTTTTCTTGAAAAGTCTTCTTAATAATGTTCACCAAGGTCTTATTGAATGACTCCGCCAACCCATTTCCCTGAGGGTAATAAGTTGTGGAATGACCCAAACCAATATGATACTGGTTGCAAAAGTCTATTAGCTTCTTAGATCAGAAAGAAGTTGCATTGTCAGTTATAATCTTTCTAGGACATCCAAAGAAAGACAAGATATTATTTTCAAGAAATTTAATAATGACAGAATCATTAGCTTACCTGCTTGGTACAGCTTCGATCCATTTTGTGAAATAGTCTGTGGCAGTAAGAATCCACCTATGCTGGCCCGAAGAGGGAGGATGTATTTCTCCGATAAAGTCTAATCCCCATTGCTGGAAAGGAGATTCAATAGAGATTGGTTTCAGGGGAAAAGGAAGAAGCTTCTTTTTGCCCTCGAACACCTGGAATTTATGACATGAAGTCACTTTATGATGCACATCAGCGAATAGTGTAGGCCAATAGAATCCAACTCTGAGAATATTATTAGATATGGTATTCTAGCTTAGATGACCACCACAGTCTCCTGCATGAAAATCCTGCAATACTTTGTCAACTTCATCTTTTAACAGACAATTCAACAAAATACCTCCAGGATCCTTCCAATATATATTGCCTTCTAAAATGAAAAATTTTAATGCTTTCAATTTCAAAAACCTAGCTTTAGTTTTGGTCAGACCAGGGGGAGCTTGTAATTTATGCAAAACAAATATTAGGTCTGCGTACCATGGAGAGTTCAGAAATACCTCTTTCACGCTTGGAGTCGCCTTCTCTCCCTGTTCATCTACTACAACTAAGAAATTAATATCAAGAGCATGGAAATTTGATTCAGCCATTAAATTTTCTAGACCTTGACCTTTAATCAATTTAGTAGGCTTAATCTCTATGTCATATTCCAGAATGACAACAATCCATTTTCCTCTTCGGCCGTCTGGATTTTCCTGAGTTAAAATGTCTTTTACTACTACGTTCGGAACATAAGGGATGGTGTGGGAATGGAGAATATATACTCTAAAATCCGTTATGGATTTCACTAGGGAAAAATCTTGTTTATCCATTATTTCATAATTCAAGGCAACATCTCTTAACGCTTTACTGAAAAAGGCTATGGGATGTTCATACCCTTCATTGTTTTTTTGTAGTAGTACTGATGCAATGGTATGTTCAGAAGCGAAAGAAAAAAGGTAGAAATCTTTGGTGAAATCAGGACTGATCAAGACTGGAGCCTGTGTGAGGGCACGTTTAACTTGTTCGAAAGACTGCTTAGATTCAATGTACCATTTATTTTTGTGTCCTTTTTTAACATGTTTGTGGTGTCCTGAGAAGTTCAGTCAGGTTGGGTATGAATCTTCTCAGAAAGTTTATTTTTCTAATGAAAGACTGTAACTCTTTGATATTTCTTGGGTGTTCTAATTTATGAATGGCCTTGATTCTGCTGGGGTCTATATTAATTTTGTCCTTAGAGATTATGTGCCCCAACAATTTACCTTCCTCTAAAATGAAAAGGCTTTTCTTAGGATTCAGAGAAATCCCAAACTTCCTGCATTTCTCAAACACTCGTCTGAGATGTCTTAAGTGCTCGTCATCGGATTGGGAATAAACAGTTACGTCGTCTAGATAAATGATAATAAATCTCCCAAATTCTTCCACAAAAGCGATGTCCATTGCTCATTGGAAAGTGGCCCGCATTTTCACGTACATGAAGGTACCCGAAGGTGTTGTGAAGGCTATTTTCTCTTGGTCATCTGGGTGAACGAGAACCTAGTTATAGCCTGAGAAACCATCCAGTAAGGAGATTCAACTAGATCCAACTACCTTTTGTAATATGTGGTCCATTTTTGGAAATGGGTAGTTGTCTTTCAGAGAAACTTTGTTCAGGTTTCAAAAATCAATACAAAGCCTGATTTCCCCGCTTTTCTTTCGGGTTGGAACCAAATTTGAAACCCATTTGGAAAATCGTAAGGGAACTATGATTTTAGCATCATACATATTTTTAATTTCCTTTTTATATTAGGGGAAGTAACTTGGGATTGATTCTCCTAAGTTTTTGTCTGAAAGGTTTTTGATCTTCTTTTATCGGGATCCTATGTTGTATGATGCTTGTGTTATAAGATTTTAAATCTTCGTAACCCCAAGCAAACACGTCCGCATATTCCTTGAAAAGTTCAATGTATTTGAGTTTCTGCTCAGGAGGTAAATATTTAGAAAGTTTGACTATCCTGGGTTTCTCTTCTGTCCCTATGTTAACGTCTTCAACCTCTTTACCACTGGCTTCAATTTTTGGTTTTTTAGCTACATCATTAAAATCAAAAAGGTCTTCTAAAGGAACTAAACCCCTAGGTAAAACATTACTCTTTAAATGCAAAACATAAGATTCTATCTCATATTCACCTAACTCTCATGAATCTACTTTATTTACACTGTCATTTCCAAAATCAGATTTATTTACATTCTCATCCTCATTTTCTAAGTCTTTGTTTGTACACTCGAAATCATTTTTACATTGTAGAAAATCTTCAATTTGATCATCATTCCCAAATACCTACCAGTATCTGATGTTGTCTGGGACGGTCGCCCTGCACTTCACCTCCATCGTGTAAGGGCAGGTGGAATGAAAAGGTATCTTGCATGTAGATGCTAACATAGCTAAACCATCCGCTAAAATGTTTTGTCCCCGGGGCATCAGCTGCAAATCAACTTCAGTGAAACATTTAAGGGCATCCAAAACAACATTCCTATAAGATCTCAGATGGGGATGTTTTTCTACATACTCACCTTTGATTTGTTTGATAATTAATTTGGAATCGCCTCTTACCATGATTTGTTTGGCACCAACTTTCTTTAGAAGTTTCAGACCGAGTATCAAAGCTTCATACTCGGCAATATTGTTAGTGCATTGAAAATTTAATTTGTAAGAATGGTTTTCCGAATACCTGGATTTGTGATTGTGCAACCAAACTCCTGATCCAGCTCCTTCTTTTCTTATAGCTCCATCGAAGTCCATGCTCCAGAAATCTACTGGCAATTCTTCACTTATCACATTTTTCTTTCTTTCTTCCTCAGTGATTTCTTGGCCTTCGTTCGGATCAAATGTATCTTCTTCCAGCTGAGCGATTTGTTCTCCTGTATCACCATAATTATATAGGATGAAGGAATCTAGGTCAGAATGTGTAGAGTACAGGGGGTAGTTATGTGGATTTTCTTGGCTGCTGACCATATACTTCATCAGCGTCTCTCTGTATAGTATTCTCTGTTTCCCGAATACTGGTATGGTGGAATATGACATATCCAACTACAAAGTACCTTTCAATTTGGCCCCCCAAGACCTGGACAACAACATACCATATTTTGGGGGAATGTCTGCGACCACAACATCCATAACCATGCTTTTTGCTGGAATCTGAACTAGAGTGATACATAAGTCCTTGATCAATCCGATACATCTGACTTTGCTGGAGTCAAAAGAGTGTAAGTCCTTATAAGGTCTGGTGACCTCAAGTCCCATTTTTTCCATTACTGCTTTAGGCATCAGGTTGTGGGAAGCACCTGAATCTAACATAGCATTATGAAGAATCAGGTCGTGTATATTAAGGCTGATGTAAAAAGGAGCAACAACACCATTGTCAGTTTGACCATCAACTTCAGGACCAAACAAGAGTTTAGGTTGATCATCGGTAATATTTACAGTGTCCAAATGATTCGCCGATCCAACGGTTAAGGACTTCATGCCTATATCGGGTTTAATGCTCAACGCTTTGATCACCTGTGATCGGTAATCATCTTTAATCATCAACTCAGAAATGGGAATGGGAATTTTCACTTTGGCTAGTTCCCCTTCGAGTCTGAAAGGTGTAGGAGCTCTGCTTTGGCTCAACAATTCTGATTTGTCCTTCACAGTCTTCTGGACAAAAGTATTTGGTGGGTTGGTTGATGAAACCTCAGTCTGTGTTGATATTTGTAAAATGGTAAGGTTTCTTTTTGCTGGAGATTCAACATTACCTTTCTCAGGGGTCTTCTTGGCAGAAGGCTCAGGGGATTTCTTGGTTTCGACCACTTTCTTCATTTCGGTTACCTTTTTTGGGGAATTTTCTTCTGTATTCTTACTCTGCAAATTGTACTTCCTGTGTACCTCCATAATGGCATTTTCAAATGCCTGTTGTTCAGTCTCTTCGGCTTCTTCACTCACCTGCATCTGAGAAAGAAGGAAAAGTTCTTGCTCTTCCTGAGTGAGGAAAATAGCTTCGTTATCGTGAATGCCCATGAGGTTTATGTGTGTGTCCTCCAATTCTTCAATTACCTGTTCTCCTTCATCGACATAGTTTTCTTGTAAAGGTGGTCTGATCTGTTGATTAGGGCCCCTCTATTCTCTTTGATCCCTGGGATCTCTCTGCCTGATTTGAGGAGGATTCCTTTTGAAGTTAGGATTTTGAATTTGTGGAGCAGGTTGATTTTCTCTAGGAGGATTTCTTTCAGATACAGTAAGTCTCTCCATCATCCTTTCCATTGCTCTGGCTAAGGAATCCAATTTGGCGTCAGAAGAAGATGTGGAAGGTTCTTCTTTAATCGTGACTCTCCTTTTGGTCTTCTGCCATGCTCTTTTGGCTAACAAGTTGGCCTCCACACTTATTACGCTTTTCTACATATCTTCCAGGGTGGTGGAATTTCTTTCTCTTAATTGATATGACATATCGGTGTCGAAACCGTCAGGGAATTTTATCAGTGCTAAACCCCGTGGGGGTTTAATATCGGTTAGAATCGCATTGTACGAATTATTGAAATGGGTGCAGTAGTCTTGAACCATCTCACCTTGATTCCTTCTGATGTTTTCGTATTCTGACAAGATTTGGAAAGGATTTTTCTTTACCTCCCATATGTCTAGAAAACTTCTTTGAAACGTTGTAAGATTGAGAACTGAGGCAACATGTAATCCTTTGTACCATTTCTTAATGTCACCAGTCAAACTCTGTGCAAACAATCTCATTTGAACGTTAGCTTCATCTACTTCCTGTAGAACAAAATAGTCATTCATTTTATCAATGTGTTGCTATGCGTTCAAGGGTCCTGTTTCATCGAACTGTGGAAGTCTCGTTTGATAATCCTGGGGCATAGCATGTAGAGGTGCGACCAACACCAAGGGAGCTTATTTGGCTACCATGATAGGTAGAGGAGGCCGAACAACGACCTGGATGATAGGTGGGGTGGTGACAGAAGATGAGGATGAGGAAAAGCTTGCTGGCACAGAGTGAGTGGTTTGAGGCTTCGTGGTGGGAGATAGTATTTTAGGGGTTCGAGGTTGCAGGGATTTCGGATCTCTGACGATTTCAGTCACAAAGCTATCAGATTTGGTTCCAAATAGGATTTGTTCAAAAATAGTGTCAAAGTTGAGATCTTGAAGGGTAACAAGCTCCTCTGGAAAAGAAGGGGACCTGTGGAGGGGACTATGACTCCCTGAACCTTCTACGATGGTCTTCTTTCTGAGTAACTGTTCTAGATTATCAGTTGCTATTGCAGGCTCTGGGTCTGAGTGAGATCGAGTATAAGTTCTTTTAGGAGCCAGATTTCTTTTTTAACTTTTCTATATATATTTTTTAGTTTTATGAGTCCAAAAATAATATGCACAAGCTTTTAACAACCTCTAAACATTATTTCTTTCTCAGATTTATAATTTGTTCAAAAACTAAAATCTTCCTCTAAGGAAAAAGAGGACGTGGGGTTGAAAGTTTGTTCAGTTCCCCAGTATGGTCACCACTATGTTAACGCTCTATAAATTCCCAGAGGTTGTTAGGGAAGAAGAAATCTATGAGAGGTAACTTTATCCAAACACTTCGAAACTGGAATCTAGCCCTACCAGTTTCACAGAGGGATCTCTCTGTATGATTTAGCTATGTTCTATCTTTGAGATATTAGGCTAGTTATATAAAATAAGATTAACTGGTTTGTTATGTTTGTTGAGTTGGCTGAAGGGGCTTTACGTATCCATTGGGCTATGGGGTCTGTGTTATAAACATAGAAATCTAAACCAGAAACAAATAATTCTTTTCACAGGGAAAGATAATGCATTCATTGGATTCTTTAGAAATAAAATGATGAATAGTAGAAAAGATGAGAATATCAATTAAAGTAAAGAAGCATTTAAGAATTTCTTTACTGTAATATCAGAAGATAAACATTAAAATCTTTCAAAGTATGAAATGGGGTATACAAAGATAAATCCTGCAATGTGCATTACTTCTAAAAGATTCAGATTAGAAAACAATATGACAACTGAGCAAGAAAACATCTAACATAGAAAAGAAAACATCACCAATGAATAACACGCGAGAATCCTGTGAAAATGTCTCTTTGTATTAATGGAAGATATCTTGATAGAAATTATAGTCTTGTAGCTTGCATGGCATAAAGATCAACCCTTAGTACATCGAAGTGTGAAGTATTTATATCCAAAATTACAAACGAACCTGTCATTAAAGATCAGGACGTGGCTAATCTAAATTTAGCTAACTAACTTAACAAGATACAAAAATTTAGGAAACTGCTTGATGATGTGTTGAACTTCATGCTAATTTCTTGGGGCGAACCATTGGTGAGGCCTCTGCATGACCTCGTCTGACTGGATAGCTGATTAGGCCTGGACACCTCATCGACTACTCAATCAGATTGCAAAGCTCTTCCCATCGAAGGTGACTGGGAATGCTGAATTTGAGCAACCTTCGGTATACTTCATCCATCTCCGTGTACTTGGAAAAAATTGGCTTGGTGATGAAGATGTACCGGATCTCATGCTATATGTTGATGTCTAACTGTAAAGCATCTAAGAATGCCTTGCCCATGATACTGCCTTGTATTCCTGAGAATTTCGAGCTATCCTTAGCCATAGTGGCTAGTTTCTTTTTGTAATCGGAAAGTGTCATTAACTTGTCATTTATAACTCTCACACCAGGAAATCCTTTCTTCTGCAGAGTTTCGATCTTGTTGAAAAATCTTTGCACTCCTATGTCCATGGTTTGGACCTTTTCCTCCAGCTATAGCATCAATCCTCTCTTGGTCAGGACTCTCTTGACCTCAAGGATGGTTTATGTTCTATCTTCGATCTTCAACTCCTCTAGCTCCTCTATGGTTTTGGAATTCAGAAATTTGATGATCTCAGCAGCTTCTGTGGGCATCTCTCCCAGTTCTTCTCTTATCTTCTCAATGGCCTGCTGACTTCTTTGCACCAACTCGTTTTTGTCAAACATGATTTGTATCATTGGCCATATTTCATTCATGGACTTGGTGATATCGATATAGACAGTTTCTTTGACTTTAGCAAGTGTTTTGTCTGCCACTGTTTTCTTCTGAAGCTATTGCAATTCCTGTTTGAGTTGGCCTGATGCTTGTTTTTCCTTAGAGTAGCTAGTTTGGTAAGAAGACTTGAGTTACTGAAGGTTCTCAATCTCCTTTTTGAGTCTGCTAATCTCTGTCTCTTGCAAATTCATTTCTTCCATGGATTTAGCTAGTTCAACAGTCTTCTCCAGGGCTATCAGTGGATTTTCCGAGGGAATTTCTGCTACAGACGTTGTGCTCACTCCTGTGAGTGGAACTGCGCTCATTGGAATGACTTCCATGGGCTTTGACTGCTCCTTCTCTTTCACTAGTTTTTCCATTTCCGCTTCCATTTCCTTCAACTGTGCATTCTGCTCCATGATGAGCTTAAGCATCCCATCTTTTTCCCCTTCTGTCTTCGCTATTTCCTTTGCCTATGAATCTTCTGTTGGTGGAAATTTCAACTGTTTCCTCAGAGATGCAATATCATAATTTTTCTTCCTAAGCACCTCCTCGACTAGTTTCACATTCGAGGGATCATATCCGATCTTGAGGACCAGTTCCTCCAGTGTCTTAATCCTGTTATCCTTGGCAAAGGATGATATTTTTTCTAACTTTAGCTGTCTGGACGTTGTTCAAAGATACTTGTAACCTGGAGGCAGTAGTAGAAGCATTTGCTAATGTGGAGAAAACCATTTCTCTAGTCTACCTGTGCAGATCCATTTGATCAGTTGGATGCACATCTTTAGTCTGAAATTCGAAAGTTGCCCTTTTGTAATCAGAGATTACTTTCGGGTCTGGCACCTATGCTTGAAGAAACACCATGTGAATTCTACCCTTCTCAATGTCGAATGCAGACAACAGTTTGTGTTGTGCAGTTGATGTTTGCTTCCATAATTGTGCATACGTGTTGCTGGTCAGCATCTGGTTTCTCTTTTTAATTAGATAATACTTCTCAAAACTACTCAATTTTGGTCCTGTTTTTCTCGGTTGGTTGACTAGTGGGGTATCTGTAGTATTTTTGGGCAACACTGTAGTCACGATTTGTTTGTTGCTTGTACTAAGGAGCGACTGATCAACCTGCAGAGTTGTAGCAGATTGAATTCCCTTTTCACCATCCGTGTCAGGTTCTTGACTTGTTTTTGGCCTCTTGGTATGTAGTCGAAACTCTTCAGATGATACTTCAGTGACAGAAGGTGAAATGTCTTGCCTGGGACTTTTCTCCTTGGGAGCCTGTGGTGTAGTCATATGTGAGACAGTGACCGAAAGGTCATGTTGTTCTGTCTCAACCAGATTGTTTGGCTCCCAGTCTGTCTGGTTAGCAAACTTCTCTATCTCAGGCCTAGGAGTGTGGACATATGGTATATTCTTATTCTTAACTCTCATCTCTGAAATTATTTCGCAGGGGTCATAGTGCCATATGAAGCTAGAAAAAAACTTCATTTCCTTTAACAGTCTATCTGCTTCCTCCCCAGCACCTCGGCTATTGCAGATGAATGAACCAATCCGCCCTTTGATTCTGAGTTGCTTCTTCTTCTTCAGAGACACAAAATGTATGTCATCTGAATTGATCATTTGTCTTATGTATTCCAGGGAAAATATCCTCACGGGAAAATATTTGGGAAACTTGTATGGATCCAATTCGCACCCATACACTCTGATCTCTGTGTGGTCCTGGTACAGGTACCAATATCCTGTTTTTTCTAGATCCGAGAGGTGTAGGATCCTTTGAATTTCCTCGTTTATTCTCGGCTCAGGTCTACCACTGAGCATGCTCACCACGGGATGGTAGAACTGCTCGATAAATTGTTTGAAGCTAAATTTTGTAGAGTTTTGTTTGAGCAGCGAAGTCCACGCTGTCACCACCTGTGGCCTTCCATCCTTGTCCATCTTCTGCATCGAAAAGGAGAATTTGTCTACTTGAAAGAACACGAACATGTAAGCCAATATTGAGGAATACCGGAACATGCCTTTTGTGGAAAAATTTGAAAATTGATCATGAATGTTGTCCACTAGGAAGGCGCTGTAGTCGAAATGAGTGGTGGTTTTCTCATCTGTGGAGAAAATGGACAGAAAACCCAATATGGGTTCATCCACCCACTGATCCAAAAAATACCTGAGGAGGGCATAGAGCGATGAGATGACCTGGTTTCCCTTCACTGAGAATAGGGATGAAGGATACGAGGGATTTGTAGTGGGGAGTTGAGCGGCCTGTGGGAGAAAAAGCTCAAAAATATGAGCTCTTTGGGGGAAGGATAATTTCTAATACAGTTCTGTGATAATTTCCAGATTGAACAGTGAGACAGATTTGGCTTTGGGTATTTGCATCATCTAGTTAATGGTTTTAGATGTAATGAGGAAAATAATTTCTCCTGATGAAGAAACTACGGCTCTCTGGTCGGGAAGGTAATGGGCTTGGCACTTGCTGGCGAATTCAAGGAAATGGTGAACCTGGGGGAAAAGATACAAAGGGAGGTTGGACTCCCAGAGCCCAATTTTGTCGCTCTGGTCAAGGAAAACCTCTCTGAGCCATGACTGCAAGTCTGGGAAGTTGAACTCGCATCTGGTGTCTACAATCAAATGGTCTTTGTCAGCCAGATGGATCCTATCGAGGTCAACAGGAGGTGGGAGGAAAGGATTCTCCTCGGCTTCTGTCCTCTTTGATTTTGGCACCATCACTATAAAATACCTGCAAATCAAACAATGGTTAGTGGGGATGATGGCGGCTTGGGACAGTTGACTGAAATGGAGGGAAAACAGGGAAAAATTTGCTTTGGTGTGATGGGAAAGGTATTTTCTGGTGAAGCGATACAGTAGGCAGTGGAAAAAGAAGTGAAACGGTGGTTTTGAGTAAACAGATACCCATTGGGCGTAGATAGGTCAGCAGGTTAATAGATACATTAACCAGTAATAAATGGCCAACGGGTCGTTTAGAGCATGAGATGGAAGGTGACAATGACTGAAGAATATGGTTGGGCGACGTGGCGGGAGCTGATTGGGGAGTAACCATGGTGAGGGGACTTGTAAAGGGCGAACGAGGAGAATTGACTGACAGAGTAATGAAACATGACCTTTAGGGGAAAAACATCGAAAAATGACGTCATG
>SNQJ01S0266927.1:11917-22753 GCA_010110895.2 Picea sitchensis | reverse complement strand
TTTCTGGCCTCTTTTTGTCACATTTTTGGCCTCCCTTATCAGTTTCTTTATACCAAAAACCATTCAGAGTGATTCAGGAGTTATAGGGGAGGGATTTGATCGGGTATTGGGACATTTTTTTTGAGTTTTGAGTAAATTTTGACGGTCCATGAAATTTTTTTCGACAATCAACCTGAGCATATAGGTTAGGTTTCTACCCTGATTTTTGTATCTCGTTGTCTTTTTCATTTGCCATAGGATCGATCCCATCAGATTGTGACATGGAACCATCATCTCTTCTTTAGAAGTGTCGCAATTTGGCGGTAGAGCTTACCGGAACATGGATTCCCTAGGTAGATTCTGGTTTCATTATGGCATTCATGCTGTCTCTAAAAACATTGTAGGCTCGGGAGTCCTTATAGTCTTTCCTGAATATGAGTTTGAGCCTCATTTGCATGATTCTTCTTTTCTCTTGACCTCACCCTCAGGACTCCCAAAAAATAACGGGTCTTCTTTTAATCCCTTTTCAAACCCTCTAAATATGAAAAGATTGCCAAGCGATCTTGCGGCCTTTCACGCTCGTTAAACTAAAATTTGAAGTCACGTCTGTCTGGTAGTAGTTTATCCTTTTTCGGTCTGGACGGTCAACTATATGAACAAACGTATAATCTATGGAACTTCATCTCTATAGAAGAGTACTCTCAGGTATAATTTTATCCCTTTTTCGGGACTAAGAGACTAAACTTATGAAGAAGGAACCCCAACAGAGTCCTTAGTTAAGCTCTTTTCAGACTCCCTAAAATTGAAAAGATTGTCGAGTGACCTTATTCTTTCACACTCGTTAAATTGGTCCAGAAGAACATTCCTAACGGAGTCCATAGTTAAGCTTTTTTCAGACTCCTTAAAAATGAAAAAATAGCCGAGTGATCTTGTCCTTGTCACACTCGTTAAAATGGTTTTTGAATCGACGTCTTATCGGTGCTAGTTTACCTCTTTTTTGAACCGACTAGACTATATTCGAAAAAGGTACCCCAATGGAGTCCCCTTTTATGTTTTTTCAAACTCTCTAAATATGAAAAACCACTGAGCTTACCTTCTCTGGGCTCGTTAAACTTACATCGAAGGACATTACCATTGTGTGTTTTATTAACCGCATTTGCATACCTTATACGCCAGACTTGTAATAGTTTGCTTCTATGTCTTAACACCTTTGGCCCCCAGAGGATTTTTCTTGAGTATCATTCTACTAGAACATCAGTCTTGTCCTTGTGCCTTGAGCTTATATGTTTGCAACACTCATTCCTCCTTTGTAACGTAATATTCCTTTATTTTTTTTCCACAATTATTGAAAAGAACAAAAAAAAAATCAAATATACCCCAAAAAGAGGAAGGGAAAAGTATTTTCTTTATTGGCAGCATAATGATTCACCCTTGGATAAAGCATATCTGTTCATTTGTTCATCAGACTATGGGATGTAGTACGACCTTAGGAAGATTTTTATCGCTATATAGAGTTGTGTCCTCCACCATTTGGTTATCCTTCCAAATATATGGAGAGTTTGCATTGCCTCCTACTTCGTAGACTTATGATTAATGCCATGTTGCCTGAGTCTCATCATTTTCCATGCTATTATCCAAGGGAAGTTTGTCACCAAGCCTGATTCGGCCCCTCTGCAATATGTCTCTTGTCCTCATACCCGACCATCTTGAACATCCAATCAAGTCCTTGTTTGAAATCACTGAAGCCTTTAGTCTGATCATCAAGATTATCAAGTCCATGACCAATGAGTCATCGAAGACCTCTGGGTAGTGCAGTCGTACACTCATATTACACTCCTACCCAAGTTTTGAAGATTTTGAAGTTGTTGCTCGAGCTTTGAATATGACGCAAACGCACCACCCAGGGCACGTCCACACCCACCAGGACCTTCCTTTATCCTAGGCCCGAAGAACTTCAAGTTTCTTCTGATCCCTTATCGGGACCCCTTAATACCCACAGAATGCTCTCCGTGATCTCCCTTTGACTTATTTGGAAATCGGGTCTCGCGATATCGCGAAACTAGTGAGCACGTTCCTCGTGCTACCTAAATCCCTGAAACCCGATGGGTCTCAATGCTGACTCTTCCTTGTTCCTATTGGGAAATCGGCGTATGCGATGTCGTGTTTCACTGCCTCCCCAAATTTCCAAAACCTGATTCGCGATGGCGCTCCTGCTATGGCGCTAGCCCTCCGACTACTCCTCCCTCGTGTGACCTGTCAACCCTCGTGACCCTGTCCTTCCCCTTTCCTCAGGATTTCAGAGTTTGCGAGTTTGCAATGTGAAGAACTCGCACTCCCGGAATTCTCGATTCTCCGATCCCCGACGCCACCTGGCGTTGACCTGCTGCAAGGTCTGACCTCCTTCCACCTGTCTTATACCCTGGCGCTTATGGCCCACACTCTATTGG
Source organism: Picea sitchensis (assembly GCA_010110895.2). Classification (NCBI taxonomy): domain Eukaryota; kingdom Viridiplantae; phylum Streptophyta; class Pinopsida; order Pinales; family Pinaceae; genus Picea; species Picea sitchensis. The sequence continues at coordinate 20,327 of SNQJ01S0266927.1, read as the reverse complement.
CGATCGGGAAATCGCGTTTTGGGAAATCGCGATTCCTGATGCATTGTGTCACGGACCTCTCCAGATCCTGAACTCCGATATGCGGCACCACCTATCGTCACCTCAGGGTGAGACTTAATCCTCTGACACCTGTCCTCCACTCGTTGCCTTTTATTCTGTTGGGAAATCATGGATCGCAATTTCTACACAATGCACTTGACTCTGGAAATCCCGAATCGCTGAACCCCGACTCCTCGGGATCTCTCGCCACGTGTCCTTCTGATCAACGGCTCTAACTGCGTTAGGAAATCGTCGATCGCGATTTCATGATGCAAGTGTTTTTCATTCCTGGAAACACCGATGGCTTCAAACACCGACTCACCAAGATCTTCCACCACGTGTCATCATTGATGAACGGCCCAAAGCGCTCGTCGGGAAATCGCGGATCGCGATTTCTTGATGCGAGATTTCTACGCCCTCAGAAATTCCGATATCCCGATGGACTGAACCCCGATGCTCCCTGGCTCCCTGACACGTGTCCTACCGAGATCGGCGGCTGAGATCCTTTCTCGGGATTTCGCTAGTTCCCTCGGTGAATCCTAACCATCGATTTCTCCTCCTTGAGGATTCCTTTCAAACGGCTAAGTGTTCCTCCTGAGGATTTGTTCCAAGACCTACGCTGGCGCTTACCCTCCTGGGCTTGTCGACTCTGACTCTCTCAGAGGTTTTTCGCATACTTCTCGTGCTCGACCTTCAACAATTCTCCAAGTGTTGAGTATCTCAGACTCTGCGCACTTCTTGCGACAGTAGTCTATGCCTTCCTTTGCTCAAGCTAGCCACTGAGACTTCAAGTTCAGCCTGCACTTCTCCTGCACGACTCTACCAAACCCAACTCACTTCTGGGTGAATGAGAATAAGGGTTTAACTGCCGAGCCTCATCAACGCACTCTATGCGGATGAATTCAACTGCACTCTATGCAGGAATCTCCTAGATCAGACAGAGAAACAACTGAAACTTATTCTCTCCTCTCTCAGACTTCAGTTAAACCTCTAAAATCTTAAGCACAGCATATTCAAAACAAATGCATGACCAGAAAGCAAACATTCATGAACACATAAACAACATACACAGAGAAACAACACCAGCCATGAAATTGAATCAAAGACTCTCTTCTTATTAATTCAAAAACACCTGTACATGGGTGTTGTTCACAAATTCTCTGCTTGCTCTCTCTTCTTGCTCCTGAATGCTTGAATCTGAATAATATTACAATGTACAAGTGAGGGTGTCTATATCCATTTTCCCTCCCAGACTCTAAAACTGTCTAATCTAGACTTAAACATCTATCTACTTGCATTAAATCTAATAAATGCCTCCTATCTAATTCAGACAAGAGCGTAAGGCTCGAGGTCTGCTACAATACAACAGGGGCTCCTTCATAAGTGTTTCATTGAAGGATATGGTGCTTCATCTTAAATGAAAATTCAAAAAGAGTTATCAAGCTTATATGTCATGTGTTTAAAAACACATGCGCTAGCTCCACGCTTGTTGAGTTGGCGATGCTCCTGCATCATACTCCTCGACTTTGAAAATTTTCATGGGCTCCTGTCCATGAGCTCATGCACGGTTTTTCCATGCTTTTGGATAACTGCTTCTGTCTCCCAGTCGGCATCTTCCACTGGGTGGTTCTTCCATTTCACCAGATACTCGAAGTATTTCTTCCGTCTGGTCTTTTTTCTCACTCTTTTGTCAAGTATATGTTCCATCTGTGGCTTCTCTGCAATCGGAATTTGCTTCTGCCACTGGATCTCTAGATTCTCATCATTTCCAGTCCCTGATTCCTCATCTTTGTATGGATATAATTCTGAAACATTGAATGTCGGAGATATTCCGATGTCATCCGGCAATTCAATCTCATAAGCATTTTCTTCCGGCTTTTTCAGGACTCTGCATGGCCCAATTTTCTTCATTTTCAGTTTGTTGTGTGTTCCCCTTGGTAACCTTTCTCTCCTCAGGTATGCCAGAACTAGATCTCCAACCTCGAATTGAAGTTGTCCCCTATGATTATCTACTCTGCGCTTGTACTCCTGATTTGTTTCCAGCAATCGTTGCTTCACTATGTTGTGAAGTTCTTCCATCGCCTGTGCAAATTCTTCAGCTCTTGCGCTCTTAGTCATTATCTTCTCTGAATCCATCAGTTCAGATACTCCTCTCAGCTGCCTGCCATAAACAATTTCAAATGGGATTTTGCCTATGCTCCTGTTCACAGAATCATTGTATGCAAACTCCGCCTGTGGCAACACATTGTCCCAACTGCTATGGTGCTCTGTCACCAAGCTTCTTAATAAATCTCCTAAGTTTCTGTTTACCACTTCTGTTTGCCCATCCGTATGGGGATGATAGGCTGAACTCAACATTAAGTTAGTTCCCATCTTCTTCCAAAGTGTCCTCCAGAAATGTCCTATGAATTTTGTATCTCTGTCCGACACAATGCTTCTGGGTAAACCATGAAGTCTAACAATCTCCTTGAAAAAAAAAATTGCGACATGAGTTGCATCGTTGGTCTTCTGGCATGGTATAAAATGTGTCTGTTTGCACCCAATTCATCACTAAGTGAGCAAATAAAAGGTGCTTACATGCCCAGTTGGGTCTTTCTAGGCATAATAGTTGTAGAGGAAAGGGTTAGAGAAATAAAAACAAAAACAATAAACAAGAATTAAATCAAAACAAACTAAAACTATGTGCATATAAAAAAAGAAATAACAAACACAATGGACCAATATCACCAATGTTTTTAGGCTGATCTATTGATGAAATCCAAAGCACAATGAAGAAAGGGAACTATGGTTCCTTCTTCCTCCAAAGGAAGGCTCTTGAGGCCCTCACAAACTTGCTCTCCTTATAATGAAAAAGATGAAAATGATGGTGAAAGAACTCAAAGCATATCCACTCAAGGGAGAGGTGGATAACTCAATGAAATGGTGCCAAAGGTGTTATTGTCAAAGAATGAGTCCTTAACAATCTTAGCAGCATAACAATACATGGAATTCCTTGAGAAAATGATGTTTCTTCATGAATTTTTATAGCATAGCATTGGGTGATTATGTAACCCCTTTGAAGTGTGAAGAGGGGCTCTTTAGGGCTCAATTAGGTCTTTGACCAGCCTACCATGCGGATTCAGCTCAGATTTGATGTCAAATCGGCTTGGGAGCTGATCCATTAGTGGTTGGGAGGCCGACCAATTTCAATAAATGCACCGTTTAGCAGGTGCGCGAGTTTTTGCGCCAACAACCGCACGTCGTGCGCTCATGCGCTAATTGTACGTTGTTGTTCCACGCATGTGCGCGCGCACCCAGATTCTGTAAAGAGCCCTTCAATTTTTGGTTACTTTGTACAGTTTTTGACCCTTTTGCAATGCTGTGAATGTGATTCAGTGCCATGAATAGCTTCATTCCTGTTTTGACGATGCTGAGTTCTTGTCGCCATGTGCGGATGGAATTTCAGTGATAACAGATGCCCTCTGATGGATGAGGTTAGGAGCACACGTATAGCCGAAATCCATCAATGTTTCTTTTACTGAGAATGGTGTTGTAAGGGAGAGAAAGAGTGGGACCATGTAGAGCAATCGTTTGGAGAAGAAAGGAACCTGTAGAAACCTGATCTTCCAGAATGTGCGTAACAATGTACAACTGTGTACAAATGAGGCGGTCATGCCCCATGTTCGTATTATGTAACTCTGAAAAAAGATGACTGAAGTGTTGGTGTAGACAACTACAACGCCCTCGAGGACGGTAATGATAAAGGAAAAAGACAATTCTGCAAAGGAACATACTCTGAACAATAGTCAATGATCGCGGTAATAAGTAGCGATGATGATGTGGGCATTGATGGCATGACCGAGTTCAAAGGTCTTTGGCAAATGATAATAATAACTGCAATAGTCGCAAAGTAAGACCCACCGTAACATGAGAAAGTGTTGGCGTCGAATGTTTACAGGGGCCAACGACAACAGGGGGCAATGTTGTTTCCCCCTGTGCCGTCCGATATCTCTCATTGAATAGAAAATGAGAATCAAGATACTGTCGTCCTTCTGGAAAATTGTGTTGATGTCAACAAAAGGGGGATGCGACTCCCAGAAGCAAAAGGGGTCTGTGGAATCTACAGAGATGAGAAAGTGGTAGAGGTACATGGACGAAGTCAAGAAGTGGGAAGACTCAATACTGCCCTTGGCTTGAGGATGTATGGTATAATGAGTGGCCGCAACCGTGTGACAAGATCGAGTGTCAGGGGGACGACAAGATCAGTGATAAGTTGTGCCAGAGGCGAGACAAGGTGAACAAATTCAGAGGGTAAAGGTAAGTGACCTAGGTAGTACTCTGAAGATATGGACGATGTCGGCGAGGGTAAATGAGAAGTAGTGCTCCAACCAAGGGTGACATGGGTTGCGTGTGGCCAAAAGGAAAGAAGGTCGCCAACAGTGACGACAAAAGTAGATAACTGGAAATAAAGGCATTTGTACAATAAATAATGAATAAGTGCGGAAAAATGTACAAATACAGAAACGGGTGCCCCAGTGTGAAATGAGTGCCCCAGGGAGGGCAGAAATTTCATGAAAACTGATGAAGGGTGCGGGGCCTCATCGGTGAGTTTCTGTATGAGGTAGGTGAAATGGAGATAGGTTCGCAGATGGGAAAACTGATGGTGGATGAAATGGTGGGTTCATGATCCTGCGGAGGTGCAGGTAAAAAAAGAACAGAACCAGAAAGTGAGGATCTGGGAGGCCATATGGGAAGCTAGCAAAATGAGGAGAAGAAGTATGTGGTTGATCTACAACATGATGAACGACTATCGGGACTCCCATCCCTAAAGGGTAATGAAGAATAGCATGAGTGTCAAAAAAGTGCCAAAAGGTGCTATGAATGGGACAACTCATGTGGGTGAGAATGCTACCGGGTTACAGTACCGATGATGCAAATGGAGGTGTGAGTACTGCAGAGCCGGGAATGAGGATCCTAAAGGCGAATACTAGAGGGGTATGACTAGAAAATGTAAATGCAGTACAATGGGGGAAGACTACATGCCAGTGCTAAAGATATACCTGAAGGGATGATGTTGATGACCGATGGGCAAGTACCTGTGCACAGAACAACCAAATACCCAAAGTGAACAATATATGAAGAGAATCAAAGATATGAGCATGTATTTTGACAAATGTGACTATTCGCGTGTGTACCTGACCATGATATGTAAAAAAGGTGCCCTGGGGGCCTAGGAAGAAAAGTGACCCAGGGACAGTCGTGATGTAGGCGGCGGGATGCTGATCCCGTGGATGAAGACGGTTCGAAAAATGGACACCTTGGGCTCCCGAAATGTTGAGTGGAAGTTTGGCAAAAGCCCTATATATAGCTGTAGGGCCCACATTGCCACCTCATTTGTACCTGCTGCTACAGTGATTGGACGAGCAGATTGCAGAGGAGATTTGGAGTTTCAGGGAGCACGAGGTATCCGATTGATGGTGTGCCAGTCTCAGGTTAGTGGTCTGATCATCCTGCATAGAAATAGGCTTCTAATTTTTGGGCAGGGTAGGTACGGGGGGCCGTACAGGGGGTTTAAGGGGAATTTTCATAGGATGTGGGCCCGCATGCACGGGCGATTCAGTGGAAGGCGCGCATACGTGCGTGTCTGTCCACATAATAAACGCACATGGGTGCGCGTGGGTGAGAATTTAAGGCGCGCCCTAGGGGCGCGCCTGTGAGGTGAATAGGCATGCATTAATGCGCGCCTGTGGGGTGAATAGGCGTGCTCCAGGGTGCGCCTGGGGGTTTGACAGGCGCACCCTAGCGCGCGCCTGTATTGTGAATAGGCACGCTCACGAGCGCGCCTATGAGAAAAACAGGCGCGCATAAGTGCGCGCCTGTATAGTGAACAGGTGCGCATGTGTGCGCGCCTGTGGGTGGTAAAACCGTGCCTTTGAGGCAAGTTTTAAGGGTAAAAAATGAGCCTTTTTGATGCATTGGATGTTTGCATAAGCTAATATAGGACTCTGTGTTGTGTGCAGGTGGCTAGCCGTGACCATGGATGTGCGGTGGCATGAGCGAGACTGGTCACAGTTGCGAGATGTTGTGGCCAATGCAGGGCCTGCAGTTCGAGTGGCTTTAGCAACCAGTGGGTTGCTAAAGTTTTTTGAGTGCCCATTGATACGGGCATAGGAGTACTTACTCCAGTTCCTACTCCATATGTGGAGCCCAGATTTTCACTGCTTCCTCGTGCGAGGAGAGCAGATCCCCTTCACTGCAGTGGAGGATATATATTTCTTGACTGGGCTCCCCTTCCGGGGAACACCGTTTCCGGTAGAGCCTGTGCTGCCGAGGGATACTCACTTGGCTGATGTCGCCCGACGATATTGATCAAGTGAGAACTACATGTCAGGGACTGTAGTGAGTATCAGTGGTCTAGATTTACTGTTGCATCGTTGTATAGCGGCAATGATTGTTCGGGTGTATGGGTCACTGGCGACCCAACGGATCAGTGGTGGCCAGCTGCTGGTGATGGAGAGGGTGGTGGTGGGCCATGAGCAATTCGCCTGGGGTTTGACACTGCACGTGCGGATGATCACGCAGCTGGACCATTGTCGGTCCATAGGTACCGGGGAGTTTTCTTTCGGCTCTATCCTGGTAGCCTGGTTTCTGGAGAGGGTGCCGATGTTGTGCCCACGAGTTCTTCTAGAGGCGTCGGGGGCACGAGAGCCTCGACTGAGGCGATGGTCTCAGATTTTGGTTCGCCATGGTGGTGATGAAGGCGGGCATTACTTTACGGTGCATGCGACATAGATCTGGTGGAAGATGCCGCAGGTCATACTTCAGTACCCCTATGTTGGGGTGGACTTCCGGGGGGACCCGGACATGGTGTTGCCTCCTGGGGAGGTGTTCGACCATCGAGGTATGTTGTGTATTTGTATGTTTTGATTTATGCTATATTTGGATATATCAGTTCATATGTATGATGTATAGACACTGATACGATCTGATGTTTGTTGCTTTGTGCATGTGCAGATTTGGCACCTCACGGGCGCGAGGTGGAGTTGTATAGAGCGTTGGTTCAGCGAGATCCAAAGAGACCTCCACGTGGAGAGAGGCAGCGACAGGATGAGGCTGCTGGGTGACCTTCCGAGCCCGAGAGTGCAGCGAGGAGACGTCGATTTGACGATCCTGGTGCAGGGCTGTCACATGCTCCTCCAGCTGCAGCCGAAGTGGATTTGGATGATATACACCGTCGTCTGGAGACGGTGTTGCAGGATGTGCCTGAGGGAATGTGGATCCGCATCCAGGACGAGGGGTTCCTGGAGCAGTGCATAGGGTTACTGCCACCATGGCGGGGTATAGTGCGGTGAGCGGCTGTGCTCACCGTGATGACTAGTGGACGCCTCCCGCCGGGGCAGGAGGGTCCTGCAGGTGTTCCACCACCACTGCCTGGGGCAGGTGGGGGTGGGCCACCACCGACTCCTGAGGGAGGGGCAGCTGGGGGTATGATAGAGGCACCCTGATTGTATATATGTACTTTGTATACCTTTTTGATAGGCTGGTGAGCCGATTTTTGTACCGAGATGTGGCACTGGCCTGCGGGCCGATGTATATTTTTTGTATGTAAACATTTGGATGGCCTGAGGGGCCTATATATATATATGAGTATACATGTTTTTGAGATCCAAATGTTGTTTACATGTGTTTTTTGTTGATGATGATGATGTCTATTTGATCTATATGCTGTGACAGGATGTATGAGATGTTTATGTATGTGTAGCTTGAAGTGATATATGTCAATCTAACACTGTGTTAACTATTTCATCAGTTGTTTTATTCAATTGTCTTGGGATATGTGTAAATGTAATGGAATCAAAATGTCGAGATAATAATCTAACCTACAGGTATTTGCGAAAGAGGCATGGATCGCGTACACAGTAAACATTGTTGAACTGGAGAACGACGAGTTGAGAGTCGAGGAGAACGCTAAGGTGATGAATATGATGATGTTGGGCGTCGGTCAGGAGGCCAATGACAGTAGTGTATTCGGCTTGGTTGTTGGTTGTTGGTCCCAAACAGATGCCGCTTGAATGTAGCATTTCATGTGAGGGGGTATATAAAGCCCAAGCCGCCGAAGCGAGATTTTGTGTCCAACGGCTGGCGCCGTCGGCGTACCCAATGTGGTAGGCTAGTGGAGGAAGCATCTGTCAATAGCACAAAGGATAGTTTAGGTGAGGGAGAAAAAAGATTAAAAACACTAGAAAAATAAAATAACCTAAAGTAGCATGACTACATTTAAGCATAAAATTTCTTGAGATATAACCCATTGACGGGTTCCTTAAGCGAGAGGCCTTCGGGGGAGGCCAGGATGTATGCGCCTTTGGTGAGGCAATGTTGGATGATGTAAGGG
>SNQJ01S0266924.1:0-11963 GCA_010110895.2 Picea sitchensis | reverse complement strand
TCTGAGGGTGTTGTCACTTTCAAACATTTCTTTTAATGCTTCATACATATCATAAGTTGTCTTCAGGTTGGCAATACGAGGTAAGAGATGATCTCTTACTGAGTAGATGATTAATTTTCTTGCTTTGACATCTTCTTCCTTTCTTATCTTCTTCTCTACATCTGTAGCTATGTCTGGTAAGGTTTTAGTTACCACATCCAAAAGGTCATCTTCAAGGGTGACCTAAAGCCTTGATTTCCAGGAGTTGAAGTTGCTTGCTCCATCAAGCCCATCTTCTACTAAGGCTCTATTCTTCATTTGTTTGGTTTCTGCAAACTCTCGCCAACTGGATTTTGAAAACCTAATGATGAGGTTGAATTAGAAACCTTGGATTTTGTTGGACTTATGACTGCCAACAATCAACTTTGATAGTGTCACAGAAATGCTTGTTGAATTAAGAAAAACGTTTGTTCGAGAGATTCCAAAAAACTAAGATCAAGATTCTGCAGAAAATTTCGGCACCCTAGAAACCCTAGGGCCAAAAACTAAAAATCCTCAGAATTTGATTTTGTAGGTCTCTGGAGATGCGCTGAGGAGGGTCGTACAACTTGGTACAAGTTTTAGCTCCAGCGTCCACTTGTAAAGAGGTGAAAGGGTTGATCAAGCGAGGGTCGTACGGATTTCTAGAGAAACACTAGAGGTCGTATGGGACTGCAGAATGAGGACGGTTTAGCCTTTTGAAAGCTTGTGCAAGGCTTCTTCAAGACATATGCTCTGATACCATGTTGATTTTTCAATAGGCAAGGTTAAGCATGAAGTTCATTCCATTTTTAGCATTTAACCATAACCAATAATGTTGCAGCAACCAAGATCACAAGAAGAAACACCATGCACAAGAACACAAGAAGTATCTTGGGAAACCCTTCTCAACAAGGGAAGAAAACCCAACCAAAATCCTTTGTTATATTCTTCAAGAGAAAGACCTTCACCACCAATGAAACCCAGCACACAAGAGGGTGCTCAAACCCTAGAAGACTAGCACCCAAGAGAGGTGCGCACTTTTCCCAAGAAGGTGTACTTGCTGAAATTTCCAAACACACATGAAAGATATGTTTCCTCAATGGGGAATTTACCTTTACTTATACTAGACTGAACCTGTCAACAGAGGTGTCTATTGGCACAACAGGGCTGACCTCACTGGCTCACAATATAATTAATATTAACCAGATTAATTATCTTTTACATTAATTACCAGTCAATTAAGGTGGGGCTGACCTGTACCCTTTACATTACAATTAGGGTTACAAGCAGGTCTGACTCTTGAACAATATAGCAAGGGATCTTATACACCCACTAGTGGCACATCCATAGGGATGTCCATTTCTCTGGCTCACTACATTACACAGAAGAACCACTTCTTCACTAGTACTCAGCCACTAGGATCACGTTCACCTGTGCTCATCCACAAGCACGTCCACTCAACAGATCTTCTTTCCCACTGCATTACCCAGGAGAGTCATCTGGAGTTTCTCATCAACACTTCTGCTCAGAAGAGGCTAATACATCATCTTATTTTATGTTCTCATGACGATGCACTCGACACTTTGGGATTTCACACGTTCACCTTGTGCTCAACCACAGGCACGTCCAACTCTACATATCTCCTTTCTCACTGTGTTACACAGGAGAATCATCTGGAGTTCTTCTCAACTCTCTGTAAGGAGGAAGCCATCTCTACGTTCCAACTCTGTCTCAAATAGGAACCACACACCCCTCTTAGGGGCTTTCTCTCAGGTTTGTAAGCTAGAGAATGTCTCACATAGCTGCAATCATCAACACTTCTGCGATACTCAAAGCCACAGAAGTTTGTTTCCTACTGCACCAGGAAACCATGGCAGATCACAAAGTAAAACAACAATCAAATGTGCTCTTCCAGTCCACTGTGCTCCCTACCCAATCTGTATCGGAATATCCCTGGAATCTCATGTCTACACCAGAGGCATATCTCAGGCCATAATCAATTGTTCCTCGTAGATATCTCAACACATGCTTCGCTACTATCCAGTGTGTCTGTCTCAGCTGACTCATGAACTGGCTGAGTACATTCATTGCATAGCATATATCAGGTCTGGTGTTAACCGGATACATCAATGATCTAATCAGTTGTCTGCAAAGATGTGGATCAATCTCGCCTGAATCGGAAGAAGCCTTGTTCATCTTCTTCAAGTTCATCACCATCGATGTAGGCATGGATTTGCAATCCATCATCTCGAATATCTCCACAGTATATTTTTCTTGACTTCAGGAAAATCTCATCAGTCCTCTACCATACTTCTAGTCCAAGAAGTAGTGCATCATACCAAGGTCCTTCATCTCAAATTCAGAAGCCAATGCACACTTGCATTCATCAATAAGGATTTCTGAATCGGTGAGGAATAAGTCATCACATATAGGACCAAAATCAGGCACTCGTCACCAACAATGTGATAGGATAGGTTGGGATCAACAACACTCTTGTTGAAGCCCAAACTCATCAAGTATCCATCAATCTTCTCATACCAAGCACGAGGTGCCTACTTTAGTCCATACAAGGCTTTCTTCAACCTGCATACATGAGACTCGTTCTCATGTGTTACGAATCCATCTGGTTGCTCGATGTAAACTTTTTCCTCAATCTCATCATTGAGAAAGGTTGTCTTTACATCCACCTAATGTAGTCTCCAACTCATGGATGTTGCAAGATCAATAATCGTATGGATGGAAGTGTATTTGGGCAACAGGAGCAAATGTCTCCTCATAATCTATTCCCTCCACCTGGGAGAATCTTCTAGCCACAAATCTCACTTTGTACTTCTCGACACTTCCATTAGCTACATGTTTGATCTTATAGATCCACTTGGAAGTCACTACAGGCTTCCCTTTCGGTCTTGGAACAATATCCCACACATCGTTCTTCATGATGTACCGATACTCTTCTGTCATGGCATCTTGTCAAAACCACTGACTTGTTGCTTCTTCATGACAAGAAGGATCAGTATCAATGATGTGGCTCATGGTTGAACATAGCTCAAAAATATCTACAGTCTCTTGCTCTCTCAGAATGTATCACGAGGAGTTGCATGTTCCTCTGCCTCTAGCAGAGTCTGTCGAGCCCATGTAGGCCTCTCCCGACCTACTGCCATGTCTCTGTGAACATCAACTGGAGCTACAAGATCAACTGGATCAATAGTTGTAACCCTCTGAACTGCTGAAGGGGGAGAAGGTATTGTTTCTTCCTTCTTCTCAAATAGTTCGACTCCCTCTGAGTCAAGTGACGCCCTCTGAAGTCTGAAGGATAGACATCTTCTTTTTCCAGTGTTGCTAACCTGGAGACATCCCATGTCTTCTCAAGTCCTCTACTGTCTCTACAGTACTTTGTTGGCCTCCCGTACTAGGATAATAACCAAGATGACCTCTTGTAGGGATAACAATCAAAATGGCCTCATGTACTAGGATAATAACCAACCAAAGAAAATTGGACTCTCGTACCAGGTATCATGGCCCTTCAATAATGAAATAAGAAATCTAGTCTCTCGTAGGGATAACAACCAAAATGGCCTCCTATACTAGAATAATAACCAAGATGGCCTCTCGAAGGGATAACAACCAAAATGGCCTCCTGTACTAGAATAATAACCAAGATGGCCTCCCGAAGGGATAATGACCAACCAAACAAAAAATTTGGACCCCTGCACCAAGGATAATGGTCCAAGTCATGAGGGCTCCCACACCAAGGATAATACCCCTCTTTATCAAAAGCAAGCTACTACAGAGTAATGATGCATCACACTCCAGCACAAATGGCTAAGTGAAGTCTGGTAAGGCTAGCATAGGACACGAACTCATTACTTGTTTCATCTTCTCAAATGTCACATGTGCCTCATCTATCCAACTGGAAGCTCCCTTCTTAGTGAGATCTGTAAGAGGTGTCGTCAACTGTGAGAACCCCTTAACAAATTTCTTGTAATAAGTGCATAGGCCTAGGAAGATTTTCAGTTCTGTCACATTTTTGGTGGTAGGCCACTCTAGAATTGCCCCGATTTTCTCTTGGTGTACCTGGACCACATTTTCCCCGATCACATGGCCCAAATAAAGCATCTCAGTGATGCCAAATTCACATTTAGACTCCTTTGCATAGAGCTATTGATCCTCCAAAATCCCCAATGCCTCATCCAAATGCCTGAGATGTTCCTCCCAAGTCCTACTATAAATGAGAATGTCATCAAAGAAGACCAACAAAAATTTCCTCAACTGCTTATTGAACACATGGTTCATGCAGGATTGGAATGTAGTAGGAGCGTTGGTTAGCCCAAACGGCGTAACCAAGAAATCATAATGCTCGTAATGGCACCGAAAGGTCATCTTTTGAATGTCCTGTTCCCGAACTCTAATATGGTGGTACCCTGAGCAGAGATCAATCTTCGAAAAATATTTTGCTCCCTTCAATTTATCCATCAGCTCATCGATTCTCGAAATCGGATACCTATTTTTTATGGTTTTCTTGTTGAGTGCTCAATAATCAATACACATTCTCATGGTACCATCCTTTTTCTTGACCAACACTACCGAAGAAGCAAAAGGACTAGAACTAGGTCGAATATGACCCATCTTCAACAGCTCCCTGATGGTTTTTTCTATCTTGTCTTTGTACATTTGGGATGGCGATAAGGATTGGTTATGACTGCTTGAACCCCTTCTTCTAATTCTATAATATGTTCAAACCCTCTATCTGGGGGTACACCTAGAGGAATGTCACCAAAAACCTTTTGATGTTTAAGAAGCGATAACTGAAGATCATTTAGATGTTGTCGAGGATGGTTTGGTGGCTCACTGTCTGAAATGTAGCACTCAACTTCCCACTCTATATCTCAAAGCCGCATCACTGCCTCCATACCGTGTGATGACACTATCTTAGGCAGATATTGGTGCATTGCTCGTAAGACTACCTTTTTGCCATCATGACCCGTGAATTCCATTTCCATAATCCTCTGATCAATAGTGTACTTCCCAATGGAGTATAGCCACTGAACTCCGAGTACCACATTGGTGTCCGACACATCCACCACAAAGAAATCGTCTATCCAAGTATAATTCCCCATGGTTATTTTGAACTTGGGGATCCATCTAGTGCACTCCATCCGATAGCCACCGGGTATGATCACTATGAATACCTCAAACTCCTTCGTCGTAATCTCTCACCTATCAACCAAAGTTGCATCTATAAAGTTGTGGGATGCCCCACTATCAATCAGCATTGTAACCTTGTGCCCTTGCAGGACTCCTCTAACTTTGAATGTGTGGTACCTAGGAAGTCTCTGTTAAAATGTAAAGCAGCTGCAGAGGATATTCCTCAAGCAGCTCTTCAAGTTGCCCCCTTTAAGCAATCCCCTTCAAGTTGCCCCCTTTAAGCAGTCCCCTTCAAGCTGTCCCCTTTAAGCAGGCCCCTTCAAAGTTGCCTCCTTTCCTAAACTGCCCTCCTCTAAAAGGTCAGTCACCTAGCTAAGTTGGCCACCTACATAAGTCAGCCACCTATCCTAGCTAGGTCTGCCACCTACCCTAGCACATATCCTAAGCTAAGGCAGCCCTAACTTAAAAGGAGACCCTAACCTAAAGACTCCTAACCTAGACTCCTTGATATATAAAGAGAGGGAGGTGCCCTCTTCTACACATCAGTTTGATATATCAATTTTATATATCAGCTCTGAGTAGTAGCTAGGAAGTGTATTTCTGGAGGAAGGTAACACAGTTCTGGAGCAACTAGCATACTTCTGAGCAGCTAGCATACTTCTGAGCAACTAGCATATTTCTGAAGGAGCAGCTAGCATACTTTTGAACAGCTAGCATACTTCTGAGCAGCTAGCATATTTTTTAAGGAGCAGCTAGCATGTTTTTGAAGGAGCATCTAGCATACTTCTGAGCAGCAAGCATACTTCTGAGCAGCTAGCATATTTCTGAAGGAGCATCTAGCATACTTCTGAGCAGCGAGCATACTTCTGAGCAGCTAGCATATTTCTGAAGGAGCAGCGAGCATACTTCTGAGCAGCTAGCATATTTCTGAAGGAGCAACTAGCATATTTCTGAGGGAGCAGCTTAGGATTTTCTGAGGAAGCAAGGGAGCAACAGAGACACTTCTATAGCAGTTGATTTCCATATTTTGGACACCATCTAAAGATTGTTCTGGGCAGCATATAAGAGGTTGTTCTATAGCAGTTATCTTACTCTTTTGTAAGAGTTATTCTGGACAGCATCTAAAAGTTATTCTGTAGTTGTTGATATTTCTGTCCTAGACAACATTTAAAGGTTGTTTTGGATAGCAACTCAAGGGCAGATTTGAGTCAGTCTTAAGGGCACTTTTGGGACAGCAATAGCTACAGGTATGAGGGAAGATCTGAGTAGAGACTCAGAGATATTTAAAGACACAGAGACAGCAGTAAGTGTTATTGGCTTATCTCCTACTAAGGAAGTCTTGTACTGTCATTGTACTTGTTGACTGATAATATATCACAAAGAAGTTTATTGGGTTTTTCTTCCCCTTGAGGGTTTCCCAGAATAAATAATTGTGCACTATGTGAATGTTCTTTTCCAATGTTTCTTATGCTTCAAATTATTTGTTAAAAGTAAAAGAATACTACTGTGGACTATTGTTATCTGTTTATGCTTGAAATTCAACAGTCTCGACATGGATGCCATAACAAGACCCTTAGCCCCAGCCCGTGATGTCTCCTCACCTGATGTCTGGTGTCCCTGTTCTTGTTCCGACCCTTCATCCTCCTCATCACTGTCAATGTCAGAATAGACCTCAATGTAATGAGCCTTGCCTACTTTGTCCTTCCCTCAACATTTGTGTCCTAGTACCCAAGGCTCCTGGAAACTAAAACATAGTTTTTTCTTTCTCATCTCTCTCCTGGTCTCCTCATCCAATCTTGGTTTCCCAACCCATTCCTTCTCAAATGGTTTGCTTTCCTGGATCTTCTGTGGAAAAGTGGATTTCGGAGGAAACCTGCTCTTAGGAACAGCATCCTGCATGTCCCTAGTAGGGCTGACTGCATCTTACAAATTGATAGGTTTATAGGCTTTCACCCATCCACGTAATGGCTCTACTAGCCCCTCAATGAATAGCATCACCAAGCGTGCCTCTGATATGTCCATCACCATTACTGCTAACCTTTGGAACTCAGAGATAAATGCCTCTGGGCTACCTGTTTGCTTGAACTGGGCGAGCTCTCGAAAATGGATCTCTGGGTCTTTCCTGTCAAACCTCTCAATGATCCTCTGTGTGAAATCGAGGTATAAAGTGATGCTTGAATGACCCAACGTTACTAACCCATGGTACCACCATTCATGGGCCTCACCATCTAAGTGTAAAGTGGCCAATTTAATGGCCTCAACCTCTGTCATCTAATGTAGTTGGAAGTATGTGTCCAGCTTCTGCACCCAAATCCTTGCTGAACATTTTGAGAACCCGACAAAATTTGGAATGGTCACTTTTCCAAGTGTCTTATGAAGCTCCTGGTTGGGTGTCCTTTTAGCCCCTCTGGGTCAGTTCTTCTGTTTAAGGTGCCAAAAGTCAGTGAAAGACATAGCTGCCTGAAATTCATCCCCCAACCTCCTATACTCCTCCAGACAAGCCAAATAAGAGTCATCCTACTCTACTGGCCCCTCCAATGCTACCTCACCACTCAAGAACTGTGGCATGGTAGGTCTGGGCGTCTTGGTGTACAAGTGAGGGTGGCTCTGCATAGTAGTGCAAGAATGACTTCCTTCTCCATTGTTAGAGCCCTTTTCACCATTCTGATTTTGTTTAGATGGCTCTATGGTGTTAACGGCTAGCTGTCCCAATAGGTCCATCATCAACTTTTGGCCCTTGGCCAAATCATTCATTATCTGGAAAAGGCTGCCAATTCGTGGGTCTCCTTCTTCCCCCATGTGCCCTTTCCCTTTATTTGACCCTGAATGCACTTCCCCTTCTACCTCTTCTTCACCCAACACTACTTCCTCTTCACGGTCTGGAGGAGGATCTTGAAATATGTTTCTACGTCTCCTGTAAGTGATGTTCCTATCGTCTCCTGGTGTCATGTATCTGCTGTCAATGCGGCCCTTCAAACCTCACAGCTGCAGAGGCCCATGCTCTGATACCACTGTAATATTCCAACTTACAATTTTGTTGTTGTTTTTGGGTTTTTGGGTTGCAACTTTTCACAAACAGTTTGCTGGTTTATAATTTCTAATTGAATATGCAATGCAGAAACTTGGATTTGATGTCAAATAAGATGGGAAACACAAATAGCACCAAACTTGGATCTTCAAATAATAATTATATTGGATACTTCACATCAGCAAACATATTAAAGATGCAATTAAACCATACACTGTTCTTAAGAAACCTGATATAGATGATTTTGTGGGCTGTCTCTGAGCTTCCTGGGAGTGTTAAGGCTGTAGCAGGCTGAAAATAAGTCTGATATCCACCTCTCTGCAATGATATACAGCACCCAGCAATAAGGAGATACACCCAGCAGGAATGAAATGCACCCAGAAGTCACACCCAGCAGGAATGAAATGCACCCAGAAGTCACACCCAGCAGAGAAATAAGGCGCCCAGAAGGGATATAAGCATCCAGCAACAAGAATAAGCGCCCAGCAGTACTTTCAGCAAGGAATAGTGGCTTCCACAATGAAAACTAACGCCCAGGAATGAGTATTAACGCACAGCAATGCAGGAGATAACCCTCTGCTCATCAATGAAGTGATTCAACCCCTCCTTAACAGCAATACATCTGTCCCTACAGAAAATAAAATTCACCCAGCTATGAAGGAATGTCAACCAGCATACAAACTGACCCAGCAGCAAGAAGAAATGCGCCCCACCATGTGATTGCAGCGCCCAGCACACTGTAACTCGTCCCCACTAAAGAAATCGACACACAATATAGAAGAAATCGACCTCTAGTTGAAGCTCAGCCTTTTCGGCAAAGAATGACCCCAATTAGATTCCCAAACTGAGAAACTTTGCAATATCTTGATGGCAATGAAGAACGATGTCGAAATCTGAGTGATCCCGATCCCAAAACTAGCTAGGGTGTATCGTTGCAACACCAAAACCATTAAGCAATGAAGGGTTTCTCAAACCCTAGACTCTTTCTCCAAGAGCTCTCCAAATTTCCTTTTCTCAATTGTAAAAAATGATCGAATGAGGAGAGACTCCTCATTTTTCCCTTCTATGCTCACTTGAGTCTTTTCCGCTCCTTTATTATTTTATTAAATAAAAGTCACTTTAGTGGGTTTCTCACTTTACAATTTTATAGTGACTTTTTTAATTAGCCTAAGACCCTTGTCCCCTCTTTTTCCACTTTAACTTTATAAAGTTCTCCTAGGCAACTTATGTTCCCTAGTTCACTTTTCCGCCTTAGCCCACGGGAACTTAATTAGGCTAGCGGAATTCTCTCCTTGTGACTCCTAAGCGGATGGGCACATTACAATATATATATGTCGAAATCTGAGTGATCCCGATCCCAAGACCAGCTAGGGTGTATCGTTGCAACACCGAAACCAGTAAGCAATGAAGGGTTTCTCAAACCCTAGACTCTTTCTCCAAGAGCTCTCCAAATTTCCTTTTCCCAATTGTAAAAAATGATCAAATGAGGAGAGACTCCTCATTTTTCCCTTTTATGCCCACTTGAGTCTTCTCCCGCTCCTTTATTATTTTATTAAATAAAAGTCACTTTAGTAGATTTCTCACTTTATAATTTTAAAGTGACTTTTAATTAGCCTAGGACCCTTGTCCTCTCTTTTTCCACTTCAACTTTATAAAGTTCTCCTAGGCAACTTATGTTCCCTAGTTCACTTTTCCGACTTGGCCCACGGGAACTTAATTAGGCTAGCGGAATTCTCTCCTTGTGACTCCTAAGCAGATGGGGACATTACAATATATATGTGTGTGTGATGTGTGTGTTCGTCGTTACCCTGCCATATCATATCCAGCATAGCCAGTTTTTCTAAAAAGTTGTTGTATCCATTCCCCCCCCCCAACAATATCCGTATCCATTTCAGTGTAACTTAGGTAGGAATACAAAAGTAAGTTAGGCCTATTTCACAGCATTGGTTTTCTTTCCCTTCATTTAATGAACTTGTCAAATGATATGCATAGAACATCATCAGGGTTTTGTATTCTATAAAAAACTGTAATGCATTAACATAAATCACCTTCTCATATTGAATATGACATATTAAATGCCACAGAGAATCACTTAAGTTCTATGGTATAAATTATAATATGCACATGTATGATCAGAAGAAACTACATATAGAAACCTAAGATCTTCGTAGAATGAATCAAGTTTCATCCAAAGATCAGAATCCTATAATACAAATGCATACAGATGAGCAAATTGGACTAATGAAGCATACCACGGAGAATTGTGTTGATGTGAGCATCACATTCTGCAATCTTCCTATGAAGTTCTTTTGTTTGAGCTTGGTAATGTAACTGGCAAGTCATCTGCAAAAATAAAAGAGAATAGAAGTAACTAACAGAAAATTAACATCACTAATGCATTTTTTTCTTGAGTTTCCTAAACTACACTCCCCAGGGCACACTGAGGTCAAGTAATGGGATTTTAACATTTATCCTCCCACAAGAGAGGAAAATATGGATCATGTCCCAGGTCAGCAGGACTGTTCATTGTAACACAGAATGGCAGGTGCAGACCTCCTAATGGCCAGGACATGGAGAGAATATGAGAACCTAATTAGTGCAGAATTACATTTGAGCCTCAAATATTACCAGCTCAAATAAATATTGAAACAACCTAAACTAGAATGTGCATCCATCCTCCAAGGTAACAACTCTCTACTTTCCCTATATAGACATGAAGTGTGCTTAGAATTGAAAATCCAAGTGAATTAACAGAACAATCTCCAATATATAGTAAAATAACAGGTTACATATAACCATGCCAATGCCTACAATGCACATACCAGATCCTCCAATAGGCCATCTCGTTTCTGAGAGATTTCTTCAACGGAAGCTTTTGAAAGATCAATGTCCTTGGAAGTCGCATGTTCTCCTAGTCCAATTGAGAAATTGTCATGCAGTACTGCTTTATGAGTATCATCATTCTGCTCAAAACTAACCCCATGGACACCATTGCTCTTGTAATTCTGAGGCTTGCCTCCATCAGACTCGGTATATGGAGGAATACGTGTTTCTTGTCCTCTTGACTTCACTCCAATTGAATTATCATTTTCTTCAACTACCTTTCTTTTCAATTTTGCTTCCAGTAATTCCTGAGGAAATATTCAGACAAATGCAAATTAAACAGGGCATATGGAAATTTTAGAAGGCAAAAGTCGTTAGTCCAATCCTAAGAACAAAATGTTCCAATAAATATGCCACCATAAGACAACCACACGCATGAAAGGATAGATTTTCACATGTGGATCAAAAGTCATCTTTGAGATCCTCACAAAAATAAAATAGCTATAGTAAAAGTTTAAAAGCATAGCCTGCATTAAAAAGTACAACTATCAACAAGTGTCCATGTTAGACAAAATTACTACTAACTTGATAGCAATCACCAACACTTTTTCGGATACATGTCTTTCTAGAAGACATTAGAAATAGAACTACATGCATGCAGTCCTAAGAAAATAAGTCATAACAATCAAAAACAATTGCAATCTCCTATGCCAAAAAAGGACATTATTACTTAATTACAGAATCTGTTGGGTGTGCAAGTATATTCCACCTTGAGAAGTCAATCTTGGAGTACATCCTGCTCTAGCCTCTAAAGGATATTGGGGATACCAACCTAGACGTAAACAAGTATTGAGTTATGCAACCAAAGAAAAATAGTTTCTCAGCTGCTATTACAATGGGTACTGTTGTTTTCTGTTTTTTCGCTGTAATTAAAGCTTCGAATTGCCATAGAACATTATATTAATTT
>SNQJ01S0266923.1:0-11907 GCA_010110895.2 Picea sitchensis | reverse complement strand
ACACAAGCACCAACCTGTATAACAGACAACAACAGTTCTCCCTTGCACCACCCTACCACCCTGGTTTCTCTGGCTGTAACCAGATGGAAGCTACAACTCCCTATGTTCAAGCACCCACTTGAACCTCTGAGGACAACAGTCCTCCCTAGCACCTCCCTAGCACCCTAAAATATAAAACTTTGCTACTGAAAATTATTACAGTGATATAATGTTCATCAATGACTTACCAATCTCATCACTGTTCTGCTACACTGCCCTGCTCTGTCCACCTCACTGTCTTCATGCACCCATCCTTGCGCTTTCTGTTCTCCTTTTATTCTCTGTGGGCCATGTCCATTCAATGCACCATTCCTCTTCTTTACATTTTAGTTGCTGCATTCTGCCTCATTCTACACTCTTGAATCATTCTCAACAGCCCCCCGCATCTCTTCTTTGTTCTGCATACTTATAGTCTATGTGCACCTTATGCATGCTATCTCGCCATGCTTGAACATGTATCATGCCAACTTTTCAGCTTCTTTGGCAGTTCAATGCATGCGTCCATCATCACTGGGTGTTATTTCGAGATTCCTTCCCCTCTCCAGCAGTCGAGACTTTTTTTCTTCTCTGTTACAGTTGAGCTCAACCTCTCTGTTGCAATTATAGGCTTCAATGCTCTTCCATCTGTCAATCACCTCTATGACCAGTCTTCATCCCACTGGCAGATTCCCTGAAAACTCTTTAGCTTCTCTGGAAATCACACTCAAGTCTCTTCGAGTCCTCTGGCAGAAACCATTAGTCATTTCTAGCAGTTACACTCTGAAGTGCAACAATAGCCCTCTGATCATACTTAAATTAACCTGCACCATTGGATTGGATCCGTAGGATCTTGCGTTTATTTCGCATTTTGGAATTTCAAAATTTCGGCATTCTTATGGTGATGAGTCTCGATTCTCCATGTCCCAAACTCTGAAATGGAGCTTGTCTCTTAGAGTTCTTCTCTACAACTCTTCGGCGATGTGACCTCCGGCGGTGACCAAGGCTTACACTAAAAAGGTGTTTTCACATTTCGCATTTCGAAATTTTGGGACTCCTTTGATGAAGAGTCTCAACTCTTGACTCTTCCAACTCCCGGTATCCAAACCTCTGAAATGGAGTCGGATCAATGGTCCACACTCTTGATGATTCGATGGTCCAGATCTCTTCATGATTTTTCATATCGTGATTTTAGCATTCTTGATGTGAGAGTTCTTGGCAACTCCAAGTCCTGATATCAGAAACTCCGAAATGGAGTTGAATCAACGACATTTTGGCAATTCACGTTTTGTCATTTCGGGACTCTTATGGTGACGAGTCTCGGCGCTTAAATCCTCCAACTCCTAGTATCTGAAGTTCTGAAATGGAGTTGGATCAAATATTTGGTATTTCCTTGTTTCACATTTCGGTGATTCGACATTTCGGCACTTCTGTGGTGAAGTGTTTTGACACTTCAACTCCCGGTATCCAGGACTCCGAAATGGAGTTATTTCTCGGTCTGCAAAACTCTTGTTGATGTGCCTCTTTCGGGATTTCAGGATTTCGGATTTCGCATTTCATCGTTTCGACATTTCGGCACTCCTGTGGTGAAGTGTTTTGACACTTCAACTAACGGTATTCGGGACTCCGAAATGGAGTTATTTCCCGGTCTGCAAAACTCTTGTTGATGTGCCTTTTTCAGGATTTCGACATTTCTCATTTCGTGATTCCGGGACTCCTGATCATGAAGAGTCTTGACTCTTCCAACTCTCGGTATCCGAAACTGTCCTCCTTCTTCTGGGATTTCGGCGTTTCGCATTTCCCGATTTTGGGACTCCTGATGATGAAGAGTCTTGACTCTTCCAATTCCCAGTATCCGAAACTCCGAAATGGAGTTATTTATCAGTCTGTGAAACTCTTTGTTTATGTGCCTATTTCAGGATTTCGGCGTTCAATACTTCAAAGGTTAATGTTCCTTTGATCTTTGATTTCTCGGTCTGCGAAACTCCGAAATGGATTCTTTGTGGTGCTCTGATCTTTCGCCACGTGTCCATCCCCGATCAATTCTCGATCCAACGGCTCAGATCATTTCTCCATTTTACATTTCATGATTTGGAAGGATAGAGCACTTCCTTCCTTTGACTTCTTGGTCAGCGAAATGCTGATCTGTAACCACGTGTCCTGCCCGAAGATGGACGTTCCTCCTTCTTTCAAGATTTTGTAAGCCCGCTTCACCTTGCACTTTAAAGAACATGTAGGTTCTCCTGGATCCAATGATAGTCGGACCCCGCGCTCGGATCTAACGCTTGAGTCTATGCTCCATCTACGTGCTCGTCCTATCTGAGTTCAGATCTGATGGTCATCGAGAATTCTGAATGGGATCCAACGATCACCATCACTTCTCCTCCCAATCTTACACATCCTCCTGCTTGGAAGAATTTCTAAGTGTCAAAGGCCTCGACCTTTGATCTTCCTGAGATCCCGAGTACGCTATCTCTCTTGAGCTTTGGCAATGAGTTAACCTCGTCCCTGGTGGATACCTACGCACTACATGTGACTCTGCGCTAATCCTCCCGAGCTTACACTGTTCCTATTTTTCCATCGATGCACACTCTGATCTTGCCATCAATGACAAGCACACTCTACAGTCTACGTGCACCTCTGCACTATCTCTTCTGGTCTTCACGAGCTTGCTCTGATGTGTCTCCCCAAAATACTTCTGGTGCCCACCTGACACATTGTACCTATACTCAAGCCATCATCGTTGTTGTACTTTCCATCAATGACAAGCATGCGTTGCCTGTAAAACATGCCAACAATCTCCCCCTTTGGCATTGATGGCAACAAAGGCACCCAAACCTGTTCTTTTCTCCCCATTTGACATCAATGTCAAAGAAAACACTCTCCCCTTGAGTTGTTGTGGTATTTTATGGAGGTATCAGATATTCAATCAATACAAACTCCCCCTAAAAGGATGGAATCTCTTAGGTGTGAGATGGGATGACACCCATCTTCTGATTCTTGGATCAGTTCATCTTCATCTTCCGTTGTATCCTCTGTAGAATACTCAATATTTCTCACCTCTCTTACTAGGAATCCTTCATCAACCTTTTCTTCTCATAACTGGATGAATCCCCCTGTCACTGTTCTCTCTCTGCTTCTGATGGTTTTCCTCCTTTGTTTCTAAAAGGTTATCTTTTCCTGACAAGGTCTTTCCTCTTGTTATCTCTACAGAATGTCATGTATATAATTTTGTACAACAGAATGTTGCTTCTGCGAATGTTGTTGTCCTACTGAACCACTGCGTAATTGTAGCTCGTACTTTTCAAAGAGCCCTTGGATCTCCCCATTGATTCTCATCGATCTCTATTACTGCAATTTCATTTTTCTTCCATGATGCACACAATCCAAGGCATGGATGATTTTAGGGGCTAAATTTCGCTCATGGGCTAATTTTCCATGGTTTTTCCAAAAACAAGATTCACTATTTTAAAAATGATTCACCCAAATTCTATAAGATAAAATTATTTTACCTTAAAATCGCCAAAATTTTATAAAAACTATATAAAATCCTTAGAAATTTGAATATTTTTACAAAAATATCGCCAATCATTTATAGTNACTATATAAAATCCTTAGAAATTTGAATATTTTTACAAAAATATCGCCAATCATTTATAGTTGGCATATGAAGGATTAGTAAGATTCGCCAAGGTTTCTACATTTTAAAATAAATTTCCATCCTTAAAATCATCCCTGATCCAAGGCTTTTATGACCATATTCAATCACAAGAAAAAACCGCTACAACCACTCTCATACCTGCTTTTCTTTTTCATAGATGAAGGACCTGTATTGGGTTTCTTAGGAGTATTGATTTCTTCCTTGTTGTATCCAATACCAGATTTGTCATTTGGTGATCTTTGAATATCCAAGAGCTTATATAGGGCCATGGAGCTGTTTAGGAACTTGCTTTGGGTGTTTGACTTCTCAACCTTCAAAACTTCTGCTTTCGGCTTATGACATGATTCTTCTCCTACTTCTTCCATGGGATAAATGTGAACTGAACATTCTTTTATTGTATCTGAATCTTCTTCTTTACTTGCAGGGGATGATTCAATGTCAAAATTATTGTCTGTCATTATGATTTTATCCACCACTTGTCCTGAGTTTACAGACTTTATCTTACAGTCTTTGGAATTGACCACTGCTTTACATCCTCTATCACATATTTTATTTATATTGAGCAAATTATGTTTCATCCCATCTATAGGAAGATCATCCTGAGAATCTCCTTTTTCATTACTTAAACTCACCATCCCTTTATCCTTGTTTTTACCTGGTTCATCATTTTCAAGGATCACATTTCCTGTTTTGATTTTTCTTATAAGCATAAGCTTATCCTTGTCTCCAGTCATGTGCTTGGAACATCCACTGTCTATATTCCCGGAGGCCTTTTGTTTTTGAGTTGAAAGTGCTAGACCATATTTTTCACTATCTTTCCTTTTCCATGTGCTGGCCTTTCTATCTAAGAACTTTATCCTTGGATCTTCTTTTTAATTCTTCAGATGGAAGTTTGCAGCTTTGTGGCCAAAGTTGTGACAGTTATAGCATTCAATCTCATTGTTCAATAGGTCAAAGTTATTGTTGCAGCGTTGTCTACTCATTGACTGTTTATTATTTCTTGACCTCCTCAGTTGCAAGTCTCTAGACTTAATTTGGCAATTTGAAATATGTGATGGTTTGTTACTTGTCTGTATCATTCTTTGTTGTGGCAGATATTTATTCCTTGGAAATCTTAATAGCTCATGTCTAAGTCTTAAGGAACAATTTACATCTTTGTGACCAAAGTTAGAACAATAGAAACAATATCCATAGAAAAATTATTTATACCTGGAAAATGGTTGTCTTCTTTGAGAAAATTGATTTCTTCCGTGCTAATGATTTTCTTGAGTAGGGAATGTACTATTTCCTTGTTCTGCAGATTCAATTCTGGCACCTTTTTCTTTACTCCTCCTGGGTGGTTGATTATATTCCTTTGTTTCTGCAGGTTTGTTGTCTTCATTGGTTGTAGATTTGACAAACTTGATGAAGTCTCTGTTGCTTGGATGACCACTACTTGATCCCTCTTCATAACCCAAACCTGTTTTCAACTTTGGATTCCTTTGCTGATTCAGAATGGTGGCTAATCCTTCTAAGGCTTTGATACTCGACAGATTCTGATGATACAAGGCTTGAAACTTCTCCAACTCTTTCCTAGTTTTCACTACTTCTTCTTCCAAAGATTTACATCTTGCCTTCTTTTCTGATAAATGTTGTTTCAGAATGTCCTCAATTTTCTTTGCCTCTTCTAATTCCACTTTTAGCAGGACAAAGTCTTCATCGGGCTGTTTACTGTCTTTCTCGAACTGTATCAACAATTGTTTTTGCTTTCTGTTCTTAATTCTAAGTCTGTCAATCTCTTCCAGTGCACTGATCAGTTCTCCTTCCAAATCAACCACAACTTATTCTTCATTAGCCTCACTGCCTGTGATTTTATTATCATAATCCTCTTTGGCCATAAGCATGAAGTCATTTAACTTATCTTCACAGGAAGAGTCGCTATCGGTGTCTTCTGAGGATTCATCATTGTTTACACATAAACTTTTCTTTTTATCAAATCTTTTGGATTTGAACTTCTTTTCACCTTCAGAGTTCTGATCATGTTTCTCGTGTGGACATTTATTTGCGAAATGATCTATTTTACCACATTTGAAACATTTGAAGGGAAACTTACCTTGGTACTTGCCTGATCCTTTCTTTAGTCTTCTCATGAATTTTGATTCAATTTCATCAGGCTCAGAATCTTCATTCTTATCTGCTTTAAATGATGCTTCTCTAGGGGTGGGTTTATTTGTAACTATCCTCATTTCATATGCAGTCAACGTTCCTAGAAGTTGATCAACAACCAAAGTATTTATATCATTTAGTTCTTATATAGATGAGACCTTTGGGTTGAACCTATCTGGTAGAGATCTCAAAATTTTCTGAACTAAGGAGGTTTCCTCAATTTTTTGACCAAGTGTTTTCATTGCATTTACTAGTTCTTCAACTCTTAGAAAATACTTCCCAATGGTTTCATATTCTTTCATCTGTATCTTTTCAAACTGTACTCTGTAGGTTTGAATCTTGGCATCTTTTACCTTCTCATTACCTTCATAACTACTAATGAGTTTGTCCCACATTTATTTGGCAGTTCGAAGATGCATCACCTTTACAGACTCGGATTCTGTAAGTCCATTCAATATAGCATTCATTCCCTTAGCATTAAAGCTAAATTATAACTTATCATCCTTGGAAGCTAGCACAATAGGCTTTATGTATCTAGTCTCTACTACATCCCAAACATCAACACCTAAGGCCATTAGTTATGTTCTCATTCTAACCTTCCAGAAGGCGAAGTTTGTTCCATTAAACAGAGGAGGCTTAGTGACTAAAGTCCCTTCATGACTTGACATGTTTAAGCTCCAGGATCTACCCTTAGATAAAAGGGGTCAGCTCTGATACCAATTGTTGGACAACTAAGAGAGGGGGGTGGTGAATCAGTTGTTACTGTGCTTAAACAATTGTGCTTATTTTAAACTCTTTATACAACATTTAATGACAGTCACAATAATGCAGGGAAGTAAGCAATAGAACATTCAGCATCAGTCACACATATGAGATACAAAGAGACAAAAATTTCTTGAGGAAACCCATACAGGGTAAAAACCTCTTCTTCTTTATATGATAAGTAATCTTTACATTCTTTACATTATCATACATAAGAGCACCAACTCATAACGAGGCTACAACCTATATTTTGAAAGATGCTACTTGCTGAGAGCACCAACTCTTTGGATTCTCTAGCACCAACTAGAAGGAATCACCAACTCCCTGGTTTCTCTAGCACCCATTAGAAGGAAGCACCAACTGGATGGAAGCACCAACTTCCAGTCACACAGGCACCGACCTGTATAATAGAGAACAGTAGTTCTCCCTTACACCACCCTGCCACCCTGGTTTCTCTTGTTGCAACTAGATGGAAGCTACAACTCCCTATGTTCAAGCACCCACTTGAACCTCTGAGGACAACAGTCCTCCCTAGCACCTCCCTTCCACCCTGAAATATAAATCTTTGCTACTGAAACTTATTACAGTGATATAATGTTCATCAATGGCTTACTAGTCTCATCACTATTTTTCTACACTGCCCTGCTCTGTCTACCTCACTGTCTTCATGCACCCATCCTTGCAAATTATGTTCTCCTTTTATGCTATGTGGGCCATGTCCATTCAATGCACCATTCCTCTTCTTTGCATTTCAGTTGTTGCAGTCTACCTCATTCTACACTCCTAAATTATTCTCAACAACCCCTTGCATCTCTTCTTTGTTCTGCATACTTATAGTCTTTGTGCACCTTATGCATGCTATCTCGCCATGCTTGAACATGTATCATGCCAACTCTTCAGCTTCTCTAGCAGTTCAATGCATGTGTCCATCATCACTGGGTGTTATTTCGAGATTCCTTCACCTCTCCAGCAGTCGAGACTCTTTGTCTTCTCTGTTACAGTCGAGCTCAACCTCTTTGTTGCAGTTATAGGCTTCAATTATCTTCCATCTATCAATCGCCTCTATGACCAGTCTTTATCCCACTGGAAGATTCCTTGAAAACTCTTCAGCTCCTCTGGAAATCACACTCAAGTCTCTTCGAGTCCTCTGGCAGAAACCATCAGTCGTTTCTAGCAGTTACACTCTGAAGTGCAACAGTAGCCCTCCGATCATACTTAAATTACCCTGCACTATTGGATTGGATTTGTAGGATCTTGTGTTTATTTCACATTTCAGCATTTCGGAATTTCGACATTCTTGTGGTGGTGAGTCTCGATTCTCCATGTCCCAAAATCCGAAATGGATCTTGTCTCTTAGAGTTATTCTCTGCAGCTCTTCGACGATGTGACCTCCGACGGTGACCAAGGCTTACACCAAAAAGGTGTTTTCACATTTTGCATTTCGGCATTTTTCATTTCAGAATTTTGGGACTCCTTTGATGAAGAGTCTCAACTCTTGAGTCTTCCAACTCCCGGTATTCGAACCTCCAAAATGGAGTCGGATCAATGGTCCACACTCTTGATGATTCGATGGTCCAGATCTCTTTGTGATTTCGCATATTGTGATTTCGACATTCTTGATGTGAGAGTTCTTGACAACTCCAAGTCCCAGTATCCAAAACTCCGAAATGGAGTCGAATCAACGACATTTTGGCAATTCGCATTTCACCGTTTCTGGACTCCTGTGGTGAAGAGTCTCGACGCTTAACTCCTCCAATTCTCGGTATCCGAAGTTCTGAAATGGAGTCATATCAAAGATCTGGTATTTCGTTGCTTCGCATTTCGACGATTCGACATTTTAACACTTCTGTGGTGAAGTGTTTTGAAACTTTAACTCCAGGTATCTAAGACTCCGAAATGGAGTTATTTCCCGGTCTGTAAAACTCTTGTTGATGTGCATCTTTAGGGATTTTGGGATTCTGGATTTTTCATTTCGGCACTCCTGTGGTGAAGTGTTTTGACACTTCAACTCTCGGTATCTGGGACTTCGAAATGGAGTTATTTCCCGGTCTGCAAAACTCTTGTTGATGTGCCTCTTTTGGGATTTCGGCGTTTCGGATTTCACGATTCCGAGACTCCTGATGATGAAGAGTCTTGACTCTTCCAACTCCCAGTATCTAAAACTGTCCTCCTTCTTCCGAGATTTCAGCGTTTCGCATTTCGCGATTCCAAGACTCCTAATGATGAAGAGTCTTGACTCTTCCAACTCCCGGTATCTGAAACTCCAAAATGGAGTTATTTCCCAATCTATAAAACTCTTTGTTTATGTGTCTATTTTGTGATTTCAGCGTTCGCTACTTCAAAGGTTAATGTTCCTTTGATCTTTGATTTCCCAGTCTATGGAACTCTGAAATGGAGTCTTTGTGGTGCTCTGATCTTTCGCCATGCATTCGTCCCCGATCAATTCTCGATCCAACGGCTCAGATCATTTCACCATTTCGCATTTCATGATTAAAAAGGATAGAGAACTTCCTTCCTTTGACTTCTTGGTTAGCGAAATGCTGATCTATGACCATGTGTCCTGCCCGAAGATGGATGGTCCTCCTTCTTTTGAGATTTTGTAAGCCCGCTTCACCTTGCACTTTAAAGAATGTGTAGGTTCTCCTAGATCTGATGACGGTCGAACCCCACGCTCGGATCTAACGCCTAAGATCTGTCCTCCATCTACGCACTCATCCTATTTGAGTTCAGATCTGATAGTCGTCGAGAATTCTGAATGGGATCCAACGATCATTGTCGCTTCTCCTCCTAAGCTTACGCATCCTCCTGAATTGGAAGAATTTCTAAGTGTCAAAGGCCTCAACCTTTGATCCGCCAGAGATCTTGAGTACGCTATCTCTCTTGAGATTTGGAAATGAGTTAACCTCATCCCTGGTGGACACCTACGCATTGCGTGTGACTCTGCACTAATCCTCCTGAGCTTACATTGTTCCTGTTTTGCCATCGATGCACACTCTGATCTTGCCATCAATGACAAGCACACTTTGCACTCTGCATGCACCTCTACACTATCTCTTCTAGTCTTCACAAGCTTGTTCTGTTGTGTCTCCCAAAAATACTTATGGTGCCCGCCTGACACATTGTACCTATACTCAAGCCATCATCAATGCTATACTTTCCATCAATGACAAGCATACACTGCCTGTAAAACATGCCAACAAGTTCTCGATCTTCTGTGTGCTTATCATCCATGACATGATTAAAACTTTTCTTAAAAAATTGAAATGAATTAAAGATTAATGGTACAGAGTTATTTTAGGTTAACTCATACTCTGTCTTAGGCTCTAAGCTTTCATTTGGAATTTGAAAATCAATGTAGCTCAAGGGCTGGAATTCAGGGTCTAAAAAAACTTCCATATCCTCAATAACATCTTCAACCGAGTGATCAAAACATTCTTGATATTTACTATCAACAGCTTGTGTATACTTTTCTCTAAGAATTTGAAATGAGGAGAAACATAAAGGCATAGATATTTCACTTACTCTGGGATTTGCTTCATTTTCCTCCTTGCTATCATAATCAATATGCACAGGATGATTGTCATATCTGAGCTCTAACTGATCTTCTTCCTGCCAACAACATGTTGTTGATTTCTTTGAACAGTCAACATCTATTTCAACCACATAATCATCCTCATACTGATCATAATTGGGTAGATTATCTAGGTAGGAAATGTCATCGAACATGCACATCATATCAGTTGGTTGTTCCTCTGAAAGTTGAGATGGAGTTTCATCTTTGACTGTGTTGTGAATTGAATACATGAAATGATCATTTTCCAATCCATGATACCAAGGGTGAGATGCAAAGTGTTTGGGAACAATGACCTTTTCTTTCTTTGTAATCAATGGGACATGATGCTTTTGAACAATAAGTTGTTCTCTTATGATAATCTTGTTCAACATTTCTTCCATGGTGCTTGCCACAATGTCTAGCTTCACCTCTGAGTATTTCAGTTGCTCATTTGTTATTTTCTTTCTGTCTTCTGCCTCCAACTTCGACCTTTTGATCACTAAATGGGCTTCCACACTTATTGCACTGTCTTGAATTTCTTTGAGTGTTATGGTGTTTCTTTCCCTTAGCTGAAATGTTATCTCTGGATCAAAAGCATTTGGGTAGTGTAAGAGAGCTAAACCAGGAGGTGGTCTTATATAAATAGACATGGAATTGTAGACTTGATTGAATCTGGTTGAAAAGTGTTTCACTGTTTCTCCCGGTTGTCTCTTCAAGTGATCATATTCTTCCAAAATGAGGAAGGGATTCCTCTTAATCACCCATTGATCCAATAAAAATTTCACAAACTAATTTAGATCACTGATGCTTGCAACTGGTATATATTTATACCATCTCTTAGCTCTACTTTGCAAAGATAAAGCAAAAATCCTAATAATAACATCACTTTTTTCCACCTCAAAAAGGTCAAGATAATTTTCAAAACCTTGAATGTGTTTTTTAGTAGTGATGTAGCCATATTCTCTGTCAAATCTAGGAAGATATTGGAAGTAGTTGGCAGGGAAATCATGGATTATGGGAGGTAAGAAAAGATGCTTGTATCTATCTGGAATATTGAAAATGGTAGGAGTATGTACAGGGGCTATAAAATCAGGCTTACTCCTTTGAGGCTCATCAGGTTGGGCATGATCAATAAGGGTTTCAGCGATATGGTCTTGATGAGGATAAAGAAAAGGAAATAAATAATTAAAAACAAAGTCAATTATTTATTGAATAAAATTCCAACATGTATGCCTGACCTTTCGAGAGAATCTTGTCATGCTTAAGGTTCTTCATCCAATGGAGCCTTTGAATCTGAACTGGTTGGAGTTTCCAGGTGAATAATTCACCCTTCATGTGCCTGATCACTGTCCATCATCAATAACCAGATATGGAACTTGATATGCTTTCTGAGGAAGGTTCCCCAGTATGGTCGCCACTCTATTAGCACTATGTAATTTTCCCAAGACTGTGGAGGCAGTCACATAGGTAACATCAAACCACTTGGAGTCCTGGATCTATCCCTCCAAGACTTAGAGAGGGCTCTTTCTGTCTGATATAGCTTTGTTTGTTCGGAATTTTAAGCTAGTTATTACTGTACAAAGTTTGATTTATAAATTCGTTGGCTGGATGTAATGTCCCCCAGCTCCTAGAGAGGTAATGAGGAGACTCAGTGGCCTGGGCACCCCCACTAGGTCATAGTCTCACACTAAAGGGGGGGAAAGTCAAGAAGTTAAAAGTTATATTTTTAAGTTGACTTAAGAAAGGAAAAGGAAAGGAGTAAAATATAACT
>SNQJ01S0266920.1:0-11907 GCA_010110895.2 Picea sitchensis | reverse complement strand
GATTTCTTTGAGGATATTTTAATGGATAATAGATTATAAACTTAATATCCTACATATTAAATATACACAATTGAAATACATAAAGGACAAGAAATATATAATGAAAAAATGATTGAGATATAAGATATAGATTCAACGATAGATACAAATTTGTATAATTTTATACGTATACACATTGACTAGTTAGGATAGTGAATGGTCATGTCTCTTAGTGTTACGAGAAATCTTACCCTGTGAACAGGTTAAGTTCTTCTTTGGTATCTGCATATTCTAAAATAAAATGATTGTCTTGCTATTGAGTCACATGGACATGATGAACATATTGTTATTCTAAAATAAAATGATTGTCTTGCTATTGAGTCACATGGACATGATGAACATATTGTTGGGTCTTTTAAAATAAATTATTAATGTAGTCATATACTCATACTTGGTAAATAACAATAAAATAAAATAATTATCTTGTCATTGAGCCACATGAACATGATAAACATATTGTTGGGTCTTTTAAAAGAAATCATTAATGTAGCCATAGACTCATACTGGGTGGAAAATAATAAAGACATATAATTTCATTATTATATTAATTCTCCCATGGCATTTCAAAGTGAAATATGAAATAAAATATATCATTTAAGTACACATTACTAACCTAGGATGTCATGGACTATATCTTTTTTTTTCATGCCCTCACCCAATATCATATGTGACATGTTTGAAGTTTTGCAACTCAACNCCATGGCATTTCAAAGTGAAATATGAAATAAAATATATCATTTAAGTACACATTACTAACCTAGGATGTCATGGACTATATCTTTTTTTTTCATGCCCTCACCCAATATCATATGTGACATGTTTGAAGTTTTGCAACTCAACCACCTTTCTCCCCATTTCATACTCATCACTCACATGCATGCATTTGTTTAGTAATTCCATTTCACTACACCTGGGAATGTCCCATCTAAGAAATATTTTTTATAATATGTACAACCCTCTATCTCTCTACACATTATGTTATCAATAAAGTTTCTAGATGATATCAACAGTAATATAGCTAAACGTTCCTACACAAGGTTGTTGTGCAAAACATGAAGTGTGTGCTTGTGTGTGTGTGTGTGTGTGTGTGTGTGTGTGTGTGTGTGAGAGAGAGAGAGAGAGAGAGATAAAAATCATATTCAATGTGGTATATACAACAACATGTGTTACATATTGTGTTTATACGAAACATACTAAGTCTTGCATTTCTCGAAATATATTTATCCCAAGATAAGTGAATTATGCCCATTCATGAATCTCTCATACAATTGTGTTTATGTTATGTTAAGAAAGTATTTAATGTAGGGTTGATGGTCCCTAGAAACCCTTCTCAATTTTAGTACATCTTTCTTGTTGAAACAAGTCCTATTTTTCTCATGCCAAAAAGTTTGTACTCGTCCATTAACTACTCCAATTAACTATGTGTCAGAACAAGGTATCCTACCAATAAATGCCCACAAATTTTTTTGGTCTGGTGTATCGAGGGTATCTCATCTAAAAGGAATAATTTTCAATGGTTTTAACATTACGTTTAATGAAATGAAATGTTTGTTTGAGAAAATTATGTTTTCTTGTGATCTTGCTAACAATTGATTGTAACAATACACATTAAGCTACATTACGGTATTGAGAACGAGTTTTATTACTAATTGTATAAAAAACATCGACAAGGATTCTAACAATATGATTACTTGTTTTTTGACTTTTTATTGTTTCAATGCCTAAAATTCTCCAAACAATAATAAAACTTCTAGATATTAACAAAGATTGAAATAACTAACATTTAGTTGTATTAGATTTTGATTCAAAATATTTTTTAATAATTTTCTATGATTGATAATGAATAGTTTGGTTAGATAACTTACCTTCAAGGGATTCTAGACCACTTTCATCCAATTCATTGTGTTTAGAAGCTATTTGGCACACATTGCTTAGTCTAGTTAAGGACGATAGACCTGTATTATGGCACTCTTACCCTCTCTACAGTGGAGTTAGAAATGTAGGATCTCTTACCTCTTCAATAACTTGTGGGTCAAATTTGGGAGGAGAGTGTACATGCTCATGGGTAGTTTTAGGAAGGTATAACTATTGAACAAGACATTGCACCATAGGAAATTCTTCACTAAAATGTCGTGCACTAGTTTGCTCTCTAATTTCATCCATATAAACTTAGCTCCAAGAAAATCCATCATCATTTTCTCATCCACAACAAATGTTTTTCGTGAAATAGTCATTAGAGGTTCACTAGATGTAAAAATTGGAGTTGCCCCTGCTAAATTCTATGCTTTTCTTATGGTGACGGAGGAAAAACAACAATGGCATCTATTTTTCTATAATTTGGATTGGCCTGTACTAAAAACCTACATTTTTCTTTACCTAACCTTGCATTTTCTCTTGCTTCATTGAAATTTCAATGGGTTCCACTTTCTTCAAAGAATTTATCGATCGATTACATTTGTTCCCTATGTTCATAGCGATTAGCAACAAGAAATAAACAAAGAATTTCCTTCCAATCACACAAAAATCATAAAAATTGTATTCAAAGATAGTTTTTTCATAGA
Source organism: Picea sitchensis (assembly GCA_010110895.2). Classification (NCBI taxonomy): domain Eukaryota; kingdom Viridiplantae; phylum Streptophyta; class Pinopsida; order Pinales; family Pinaceae; genus Picea; species Picea sitchensis. The sequence goes on along the minus strand of SNQJ01S0266920.1, from coordinate 9,307 downwards.
AGATGTCAGATAATCTATAAAGAAGAAAGTAATTTTCAGAAATTTTGTGGTAGGGCTTCATGCATTTTTTGTTTTTGATCCAAAATGGATCGAGGAAGGCCAAAAAATCCAAAATGGATCCAGGAAGGGCTAAAAATAAAATTTATTGGAATTGAACGAAACCAGTGCCATTGCATTTGTCTCGTCATGCTGATTCTGACCATATATATTTTTTCCGAAAATGGACTTCGTATGGCGAAGTTATCGTGATCTGAAGTTTAGGTCAAACTGGCAAAATGACAAAGTCAAAGTCAACAGTTTATACTGCTGACATCAAAAATACGTCACTAGGATAGATGGAAGATGAAGTCATCTTGGTGTCGTGATGACATCAGTAGGACACGTGGCAGCACCAGGACGTGCCACATGGCACTCATTTTTGGCATTTTTAGGGGTCGATTTGGGACAATAAAAATTGGACATGTGGCATTGTACGAACATGACACGTGGCAGTCCATACGTGATGTGGCACCATTGGAATCATGACACGTGGTCGGTATGGTGTTGACGTGGCATCATATGATTGTGACACATGGTAGGTACAGTTGTATGACACATGATAGTTACGACAGTGAAACACATGGAAGGTACGACGATGATGTGACAGGTACGATGGTGATTGTGCATCTGATTGGGTTAATAACTGGAGAGTACGACCCATTCACAGGGTGACACGTGGACCAATCATAGGGCACCACATGGCACCCCAAATTTGGCCAAGGATGGCTGCGAAAATTTTTGTTCCGCCTCTGAGGGAATTAAACCCACGACCTCCGGGTAAGGCAACGAACTAGAAACTATGCGCTAACCAACATGGCATGTGTATGACTTGTTCATACAAATGGTGGAAAATGATGTTAAGTTGGTAGTTGGCGCATTTTATGGTATAAGGCCCGGTCAATGGGGGCTAGCCACACGACCAAGGGAATATGACCAGGGCTATAATGTGGGGGTTGAAGGATAAGGCGCTTAGCACTCAGCCACATGGCGCTCCATGCGACCCAGGGTCCAAAGAAAGAAGGCTAACACACACATTTTTTCCCAATGTGGGTTTCTCACCTTATTATTGGGTTTTATTCATGATTTTATGGTTTTCTGGCCATATCTTGGTGGATATGGGCCCAAATTGAGTGTCACAAGAGGTGGGTTGTTGCGATTTGATCCCTCTACCTCATGGCTATATAAACCAAGCCATTGTGAATTTTTAGAGGCAGCAAGTAGCTTGGAGAAAATTGAATAAGAATTTGCAAAGGTCAAGTTGTCTTGTGCAGTGAAGAGTAGTTGAGCTTTGGAGGCATTTTCTAGAAGTTCTACTCTACCTTTTTAAGTGTCATCTATTGCGTCGGGTTCTTGAGACAGAGCAGAATACAACTGAGTTGGTCAAAGGCCTACATGATGTAATTTTGATGTATATTTTAAGCATTGAATTTAAATAGAGAAGCCTTCCTCACTGAAGACAAAGGCCCGGAGACGTAGGCGAATTTTGTCGAACTCCGTTATCAATTTATGGTGTTCAATCTATTGATGGTTTGCTTCTTTGTGTTATCTGATATTTCTCTTCGTTATTAATCTTTTTTATGGCTTATACATTCACATGCATTGTCAGAAAAGGTCTTGATAAAATTGAAGTCATAGTGCAAATTGCTAAGCACCGATTTCAGATTAGTTTCTATCTAATAGGAGTGTGCACGTGATTTAGAATACATGTGTGTTATAACACACATGTGTTCTAAAGTGCATGCACACTCCTATTACAATAGATTAAAATATCCTAAGGTTCCCATAACACACATGTGTTCTAAAGTGCATGCACACTCCTATTACAATAGATTAAAATATCCTAAGGTTCCCATACCCCCACTTGAAGGCCAAAGATCTTCTTGAGAGGTCATCTATGGTGGTTTGAGGTGTCATTCATGACCCTCAAGACCTATGAGTTGCTTAAAACCTCAAGAGGTTAGGTGTGGTGGTTTGAGGCATCGTTTGTTACCCTAGATGCCTAGAATATTTTTACTTTGGCTAAGGCTTTGGTTTCCCCCCTCATCCATATCAAGTCCTTAAGACCCATACCTAATTCTCAAAATCTTTTGAGGGCACTAACATCCTTTATTAGAGGCCAAGGATATCCTCTAGAAGTAATGGTGGCATTTCAAGGCTTTTTTCATGACTCTAGATGTATCAAATATTTCTTTAGGACCTAAGGCATGGACTTATTCCCTATATCATTTCCAAGGCACTAAGACAGATACCAATTACTCAAAACCACCTAGTAGCACTAACATCCCCAATCATAGGCCAAGGATACCCTCAAGAGGCCATGTGTGGTTGTTGAAGGCATCCTTCTTGGCCCTGGATGGATAGAAGCTTCCTTTATGGCCTAAGGTTCATGTTACCTTCTATGACCATGTCTAGGGTTGTGAGACTAATACAGGATCTTTTCATCAATGTGACTTATTAAAGAATTGTATTAAATGAGCATAAACTGAAATGCACCATAAAAAAGGAAAGCTAAATGATAAAGAGACATAAGCATCAGATCTGAACACAAAAACTTGATAACGAATTTCGTCCCTGGTTGACTACGTCTTTGGGTCCTACTCTCAAATGGGTAGGTATTTTTATCAACTCAGCAAAATAATTTGGCAAAATACATAAGTATACCTCATTCTGGAGTTAAGCTGCAGAAGCTTTGCTCAGATCAGAAAAAAAACAACACCACTGAATTCGTGGCATCCAATTACCCAAAAACGATTGCCTCTATGCCTCGATATGAGTCTAGCAGTCTCAGGCCCATCAAAAATCTCATCTCGATTTGCATGCTTGCAATCTCCATTAATGATTGTAGTCTTGCATCATTTTTCATGCCTGGTACGGATTGTCGCGCGCCCTGCCTCTCCCTGTGCACTAACGAAATTCCATTTTTAAATAAAAAATGCGGACGAAGTTAACATTATTGTCGTTTGATCGATTGGTTGGTGAATGTGTATTAAGGCGAGTTGTTGGGGAGGTCTCAGGGTCAAACCCGTGGGCCTCCCCTTTTCTTACACTTTCGTTGCAACCGTTCCCAATAGTGGCACCAAGTTGGCAGACTGTTACTGAATTTAGTGGATTGTTGATGAATTTAGTGGACTGTTGTCGAATTTGGTGGAAGCTGGTCAGATTTGGCGGATAGGTCTTAAAATGTCATATTCGGGGTTGGCGCTAGCCAATGCCACTATTTTTTTTGTTTTTCGGTGGTTGGCCCTCACTGGGCATTTTCTCTCTACCACGTGGTGACCATTCATTGGCCCACATCACCTATGTGCACAGTCACTTCCATGTCACTTCTTCTTGGTCAGCTTTTCACGTCACATGTATGGATGTTGACATCATTCATACTGATGTTGATGCCAACAGTATGGATATTGACTCATCCTTGCTGATTGGGATAGGTTGACTAAAACTTTGACCATGAATATCTTTTTATCTGTAACTCTGTTTGACAAGTCATTTACGTCGTTGGAAATCTTGTGATGCGATCTTCACGATGATGCCAATTTCACCGAGTTTTGAGGACTTTGAATTTTTTCCTTTCTCTGTATGTTGAGTCCATTCTAAGCTTCATGAGGTGCTTCTGTGAATTTTGAGTTATCCTTAGACTTCTCTGGATCCTTTTTGGATCAAAGATCCATACCTAGTGCTCAAATATTCTAGTGGTATGTGGTGGTTCAAAGTGTCATTCTTGGCCTCAGAATCCTAGAAACTTCCTTTAGGGCCTAAACCTTGAGTTTTTTTCCCTAACCATATCCAGTTTCCAAAGACTCATACTTAATGTTTAAAAAATCCTAATGTTGATTATCCCCATCTAGAATAAAAGAATATCTTGGAAAGGTCCTTTGTGGTGGTTCAACATGTCGTTAATGTCCCTAGATGGCTAAAAGATTCCTTTAGGACCTAAGGTGTGGGTTTCCTATCTTAATCATTCCCAAGGACCCAAGACCCATACTCAGTGCCCAAAATATCCTAACGACGCCCATTTCCCCACTTGAAGGCTAAATATCCCCTCAAGAGGTCATATATGGTGGCTTGAGGTGTCATTCATGACCCTTGAGCCCTATAAGCTACCTAAAACCTCAAGAGGTTAGGTTTGGTGGTTTAAGGCATCATATTTTTCCCTATATTCCTAGAATCTTTGTACTTCCAATAAGGCTTAGATTTCCCCTCTCAACCATATCAATACCTTGAGACCCAGTACTAATGCTTAAATCCTTGTGAGGGCACTCACACCCTTTCTTAGAGGTCAAGGATTCACTATAGAGGTGATGTGTGGTGCTTCAAGGCATTGTTAATGGCTCTAGATGTTGCAAATATTTCTTTAGGATATAAGGCATGAACTTCTTCCCTAGATCATTTCCAAATCCATAAGATGCATACCTAATTCTCAAAAACACCTAGTGGCAACGACATCCCTAATGTTGGGACAATGGTACCCTTAAGATGCCATGTGTGGTTGTTCAAATCATTTGTCTTGGCCCTAGATGGCTAGAATATTCCTTTAGAGCCTAAGGTTAATGTTTCCACCCTTTACCATGCCCAAGGCCCCAAAACCCATACCTAGTTCTTAAAACTAGTATTCGTACCTATATAACTAATTAGAAGAAAAGTATAGCATTGATAGTTCATTTGTGGTGGTTAAGGGTGTCATTCTTGGCCCCAAAATCCTATAAGGTTCCTTTATCACCTAACTTGTGGATTTGTTCCCCTAACCTTATCTAAGGTCCAGAGACTCATACTTAATGTTCAAAAACTCATAATGCCAACTATCCTCATTTTGAGACAGGTGATACCCTGGAAAGGCCCTTTTTGGTGGTTCAACATGTTGTTGATGGCCCTAGATGCCTAAAATGTTCTTTTAGGACCTAAGACATGGGTTTCCTCTCTCGATCATGTCTAAGAACCTAGGAATCATACCTAGTTCTCAAAATATCCTAACGATGTCCATATCCCCACTTGAAGGAGGTCATCTATGGTGGTTTTATGTGTCATTCACGACCCTTGATCCCTATAAGTTTCCTAAACCCTTGTCTCCTTGAGAAGTCAATTGTGGTGGTTTGAGGAATCATGTTTGGTGTTAGATTCCTACAATATTTATACTTTATCTAAAGAATAGGCTCCTTCCCTTGAACATATCAAGGCCTCGAGACCCATACATAATTCCCAAAACCTTGTGAGGGCACTAACATCCTTTCTTAAAGGACAAGTATAACATCCAGAGATTATGTGTGGTACTTTAAGGCATTATTCATGGCCCTAGATGTCTCAAATATTTCTTTAGGACCTAATTCATGACCTTGTTCCCTAGATCATTTCCATGACCCTAAGACACATACCTACTACTCAAAACCANTAACATCCAGAGATTATGTGTGGTACTTTAAGGCATTATTCATGGCCCTAGATGTCTCAAATATTTCTTTAGGACCTAATTCATGACCTTGTTCCCTAGATCATTTCCATGACCCTAAGACACATACCTACTACTCAAAACCACCTAGTGGCACTTACACCACCAATAATAGGCCAGTCATACCCTTAGGAGGCTATCTGTGGTTGTTCGATGCATCCTTCTTGGTCCTAGATGAATAGAATCTTCCTTTAGGTCCTAAGGTTCATGTTTCCTCCATTAATAATAACCAAGGCCCCAAGGCCCATAACTAGAGATTAAAAATACTATTTGTACCTATATACCTAGCTAAAGGCAAAGGGTGCCATCAATAGGTCATTTGTGGTGGTTCAAGGTGTCATTCTTAGCCCCAAAATCCTAAAAGATTCCTTTAGGGCCTAACTCCTAGGTTTTTTCTCTTAACCATATCCAAAGTCAAAATACTTGTACTTAGTGTTCAAAATCTCATAACGTTGGCTATCCCCATGCAGAGACCAAGGATATATTAGAAGGGTCCTTTGTGGTGGCTCAACATGTCATTGATGGCCCTTGGTGCCTAAAAGATTTCAGTAGTACCTAAGGCTCAGGTTTCCTCTATCAATCATGTCCAAGGACTCAAGACCCATACCTAGTGCTCAAAATATTCTAATTATTCCCATATCCACACTTGAAGGCCAAAGATCCCCTTGAGAGGTCATCACTAGTGTTTTGAGATGTCATTCATGACCCTTGAGCCCTAGTAGCTTCCTAAAACCTTGAGGGACTAGGAGTGGTGGTTTGAGGCATTGTGTTTGGCCTTAGATGCCTAGAAGTTTTGTTCTTTAGCTAAGTCTTGGGTTTGCTCCCACGACCATATCAAGGTCTTGAGACCCATGGCTAATGCTCAAAAAACAAAGTTACCAACTTAACGAGAACTCTCTAGAGTTCTTATTTTTTTAGAAGTCACATTTAGAGGCAATGTTTACCCATGTTTCAAAAAAATGTGCTATCGATAGCACCCTTTACTTTTTAGAGTTAAAATTACAAAAAAATGCAATCATCATTTGTAAAATTGCAAAAAAAAAATCCCTTAAAATCAACCCCCAAAAACAAAAGTGGTGCTCCTAGCATCAACCCTTTTTTTGAGGTTGAAAATTACAACTTGGTTGAAATTGTGGTCTAGGAGTGCCACTTTGTGGCACTCCTAGTTGTAATTTTAACCGCCACCCCCATACCTAATGGAAAACACCTTATGAGACCCATACCTAATGGAAAACACCTTATGAGGCCGCTAACATACTTTCTTAAAGGATAGGAATACCATGTAGATGTAATGTTTGGTGCTTTGACACAATGTTCATGGCTTTGGATGCCTCAAATATTTATTTAGGACCTAAGACATGGCTTGCTTCCCTAGATCATTCCCAAGGCCCTGGGACACATACATTCTTCTCAAAACAACCTAGTGGCACTGACATCCCCAATTATCATCCAAGGATACCCTCGGGAGGCCATGTGTGGTTGTTCGAGGCATCCTTCTTGGCCCTCAATGACTATAATATTATTTTATGGCCTAAGGTTCATTTTTTCTTCCCTAGCCATTTCCAGGACCTTGAGATTGGTCATGCCTAGTACTAAAAAATGTTAGTGTACCTATACACCTATTTAGAGCCAAATGATTCCCTCGATAGGTTATTTGTGGTGGTTCAAGGTGTCATTCTTGGCACGAGAGATCTAAAATATTCCTTTAAGGCCTATCTCTTGGATTTGTTCACCTAACCATATCTATGGTATAGAGACTCATACTTAATGTTCAAAAGATAATAATGTTGATTATCCCAAACTAAAGACCAAAGATACCCTAGAAAGGTCCTTTGTGGTGGCTCAACATATCGTTGATGGCCCTAGATGCTTATAAGATTTTGTTAGGACCTAAGGCATGTGTTTCCTCTCTCAATTATGTCCAAGGAACCAAGACCCATACCCAGTTTTCCAAATCAACTAATAATGCCCATATCCCCACTTAAAGGCCAAATATCCACTCGAGAGGTCATCTATGGTAGTTTAAGGTGTCATTCATGACCCTTGAGCCCTATAATTCATAGAAAACCTCGAGAGGTCAGGTGTGGTGTTTTGAGGAATCATGTTTTTCCCTAGATGCCTAGAATATTTGCACTTCATATAAGGCTTGGGTTTCCCCCCTTTACCATATCAAATCCTTTAGACCCATACCTAATACTAAAAACCTTATGAGTGCACACTAACATCCTTTCTCAGAGGCCAGGTATATCCCCTAAAGGTATTGTGTGATTCTTCGAGGCATTAGTCATGGCTCTGGATGCCTCAAATATTTATTTAGGACCTAAGGCATGAAATTCTTCCCTAAATAATTTCTAGGACCCTAGGACACATAACTAATACTCAAAAACACATAGTGGCACTAACATCCCCAATTCTAGGCCAAGGATACCCTTAGGAGGCCATGTGTCGCTATTCAAGACATTCATCTTGGCCTTGAATGGATAGAGTATTCCTTTAGGGCCTAAGGTTAATTTTTCCTCCTCAACATACTGAGTGATCTAGATGGATATCGGTGTCCACCCACCTATTCCACTGGCTCAGAATAGAGTTTTACACCTTGGCAGTTTTTCGGGTCCCAAAATTCTCAGGTTGTTTTGAGGCCCTAAATGACGTTTTTTGGGGATTCGGGGCCCAAGTGATTATTTAAGCAAATGGCCTAGGCCAGTCAAAAATCGTTCTTCTCAGTTAGACCTTTCCAACGATGTATTGAGAACCCCAAACAAAGATCGTATGCAAAAGTTACGCCCCTGGGAAGTTGACGTATCAACTACCCCTATCAGGGCTCGCAAACCTTTTTTCTTTTCATATTCTAGGGTTAGGGTTTTGGATTTTCCTTATGTTAAAAAGGCCCTTAGAGCCTCATTGTAACTATCATATTCTTACGAATGCGAGTAGCTGTCACATCTTTTCTCAGAGATAAGATGCCACCATTCTAGTGAGTCTTTCACTCTGTATTTTTACAGTTCTATACATTTCGCACATTAATAGAAATTGTGTATTACTATATCTTTGTGCTTATATATTTGATATATTTTTGTTATATTGTTGGATATATAATACACCTCTGTACATTTATTTATTATATCTCCACTCTCATTTCGTGTCGAAAATAATCTGGATCAATGGTATCAAAGTAGTCTACTCTTGATCATTTTTCAGTGCATGTCCCCAACGAGGTCCGAGTATAACAAGTTGTATCTCAAGCTTGTCTCTCTTGAGTACAATATCTATAACACGCCCTTGAAACCCTCCCTGGAAGAAGAAAAGAAAAACGACAGAGCAGAAGATTCTATTAATCTGTTGCTTGAGCAAGCTCGCATGCAACAAAGGGACGAAATGATGGAGAATTTTTCCCACATCCTTCAACGCCTTCAGATAACAACTAATGTGTATTCATCAAGAGACCACTTTGGAGGCACCTCACCTTTCAAGATAGAAGTTAATTTTGATATTCCTGTATGTGAAGGATACATAGATGCAGATGCCCTAGAAAAATGGTTAAATTTGCTAGATGTTCATAATTTCTCTAACAGGGAAAAGATCACCTTCACACTCCTTAAGGCTCTCCCCCATGTCAAACATAGGTGGGAATATTATTGGGAGAAAAGTTCCACAAAGGAGTCTGGAATATATGGGGCCGAGCTGTTAAGAACCAAATATCAATATAGCATAGAAAAACCTCAGAAAAAGTACTCAACGCCTTGAAAAAGAGATAATTTCAGATAATAAGCCTCTTTGAGGGGGCAACCTCCTTTTACCCCACTTAAATGTTCCAGTACAAGATGA
>SNQJ01S0266917.1:0-11907 GCA_010110895.2 Picea sitchensis | reverse complement strand
TCTAATTGAACATTAAAGGCAATTAATATCTAACCTAAGGCATATATTTAAATTTACATGTACACATAATTGGAGGATTAGTACCATGAATGGGAAAGACTCCATTGACTATCTTAACTAATTAATCTAACCACATAGTGAACAAGTTTAGGGATTTAAACCTAACTTAGGTTACCATCCTCATTTTCCCCCTCAAGATCCCTACAAGGGTGTTTTCAAGTGTTGTACTTCATTCTCGTTTCGAGCATCAACATGTCCAACCATGTTTATACCAATGCACCCCTCCTCTTCTAAATAGTGCTCAATTTTTTCAATGTAGATAGAAAAAATGGTTGGAGAAAGTTGGTGTCCTTGTTTAACACCAATATTACAATTAATGTCCATTTATCAATCATTATTACAACCCATCCTAGAAATAACCCTTTTGTAAAGCCTAAATACAACATTGAAAAGCTAGGGAGGAATACTTATTGCTTCCAGTGTTTCCCATTTCTTATCTCTAGGCATATTGTCAAATATTTTTCTAAAATCATTAAAACAACATATGGGATCTTATTTTTTTGTCTCTATAATCCAACCTAAGGGTGGTAGGGTGATTAGTTATAGCATGTTGATTCCTAAAGTCAGCTTGTCCTTTAGCCCTTTTAATATTGTCCTTAATCGGTTCACTAATTTTTGGTTCAAGGGTTAAGCCAAACAACTTTGTTGAAAGGGGGTAATCATGACACTTCAATCATTGGATGAGTCATTTTGATTTCCAAATTTGAAAATAGAGACAAATAAAATTTCATTCCATTTTTTAGGGAAGCCTTGCTTAGAAACTTAATTGAAAAGTGTTTGATATGCAACAAAAGGATGAGACTCCCAAGCAAATATTTTTCTAAAATCATTAAAAACATATGGGATCTTTTTTTGTCTCTATAATCCTCAACCTAAGGGTGGTAGGGTGATTAGTTATAACATGTTGATTCCTAAAGTCAACTTGTCCTTTATCCCTTTTAATGTTTTCCTTAATCGGTTCACTAATTTTTGGTTCAAGGATCAAGACAAACAACTTTGTTGAAAGGGGGTAATCATGATACTTCAATCATTAGATGAGTCATTTTGATTCCAAATTTGAAAATAGAGACAAATAAAATTTCATTCCATTTTAGGAAGGCTTGTTGGAAACTTAATCTTGAAAAGCATTTTATATGAAATAACAGGGATGAGACCTCAAGTTTTAAGAACTCATCTGCATCCTCTATTGTCTTAGTTTCATGATTTGTTGTTATTGTGATCCTAAATTATCTCTCCCACTCCAGAGAGGGTCTGGTTTCCAACACGTTTTGGATCCCATTACTCCTATTGTGAGGTGTGTGGGGCCTCTCCTCCACTTCTCTCCTTGAAACCCTGTGGGGGCGCTGATAAATTCCTGGGATTTACCTCTCTGGGATTCGAGGGTAGCACCCTCGAAGTGAAAATTTGGGAAAAAATCTCCTTTGTAAATTGTTGTAATTTTAGTCAACTGGATCGCTCATTAAGTATGGGTCGAGATATGACGATAAAAAGCATGGTGGTGGATTTTTTCCCTAGAAGGAAAACCCCTTTTATGTGTGTGAGTGGGAACTTGTATTTGTGGGACTGTGTATATAAGGAAGATTGTACTTGATAGAGGGAGACCTGTGAGATAAAGAAGAGAAGTTACAAGGATGTAGGTCGATCCCTTCATTTGATGGAATAAAAAAAGGAAGGACCTAATTTATCAGTGGGACGAGGCCCACACTAGGTGAAACACACACATTCATGTATCTATTGTATTGTGTCTCTTCTCTATTTTAATTCCCAGATTTTTTATTTTATTGCTCATGATCCTATTTTTATAATAATTGGTATCGTGAAAGGAAGGTAAACCTAAAAGGGGGGTTCCTAGTTTGAGAAGGAGTAATGGTGGAAGATGGAAAGTTTTAGGGTCAAGAAATTTAATGAACACAACTACCATTTCTCTATTGAAGTTGTATATGGAATATTATTATTTATATCAGAAGGATAAATTCCTACCATTAGGTAGAATAAAAACAATTAGTGAGAAGGATGAAGAATCGACATTCTCATGTAGAAAGGAACTAGGGAATGATAATGTCAAAGGAAAGGTTAAGGGATTTTAAGCATTTTGAAAGAAAATACAACAAAGGATAAGATGAATGCATTGATAAAATATAGAAAAACCCTTTGGCTTCCAAGAAGGTAAATTTCTAATGAAGCCATAACTTAATATGAATTTGTTCTAAGATGTAGTATATTACCGCATCATTTAAATGAATCTTAACACGGGTTACCATCAACTAAGTTCTATAAAATGGACTTTGATGATGACCTCTAGGGCTCTTCTAATATTGTGCTCATTTCCAAAGATAACGAATTTGGTCATGGTCAGTGGCTCATAAGGTCTTTGGTTCAAACACTCTAAAAAATCATGCTGATGTTGTTGGTGTTATCCTTTAGAGAGGAAATGAAACAGAAAAAGAATAGGTGAGATATCAAGTAATGCATTGACCTTTTGGAGAACACAAGATAAAGGGGAAAGAGGGAAAGATTCCAGAAATGCTGGGAATTCTAGGAAGGTAGATCCAAATCCAGACTAGGAAAGATAGAGTAATTATGCAATTGTGGGAAGAAAGGACATTTTAAGAAAGATTGCAGATCTCCAAAAAAACAAAGATATGGACAACAAGAAAAAATTAGAATCAAATATACACCGAGCATGCTAAGCTGCTTCGATTATTTATTTAGATAATATTATTTGAGTCTCATATAGAAATGAGGGGCTTCGTTTCATGCTACACCCCATAGGAACATTTTCAAGATTATGTTCAAAGTTATTTTGGATAGGTTCATTTAGGTGATGATGAAACCAAGTGCCAAAATTCATTAGGAATGGGAAGGGTACAAAGAAAAAAGAATGGAGCACGGTTATTGAAATAGGTGAGACATATTGCAAGATCTGGAGAAGGAAATCTAATTTCAATAGGAAATTTGGCATGAAGGTTGTACATCTACATTTATAGATAAGGTGGAAGGTCACTAACGATCATTGGTAATGGTATGAGAGAAGGTATGTACATTGTATTTATATATTGGTAATGTTGACTCTTCTATATATTTAACTTCTAAAAGAGTGGATACAAATATCAGGCATCATAGGTTTGGATACATGAGTGAGAAGGGATGTAGATACTTTACAAAAGAAATTTGTTGCCGTGTCCTTTAAAGAAATCTAATTAGGCCAAACAATTATTAAAGAAGTCCGGTAGCTAACGTGCCTTGTACATAAGGGAAGCTGGAGGATGACAAGAAGAGCACGAGAAGAAAGGAAGGAAATGAAACATCAAGGAAGGGACTAAGGTTGTAGGAAGGCAGTACACCAGAGGAAGATTATGAGTTTAGAGGATCTACACGGAGGAAGGAGATACAAAAGGATAAAAATTGGAGCTGGGAGAGAAGAGTCGCACAATGATACATAGGAAAGAGAAACTTGTGCACTAGTCTGAATCATAGAGATACCATACACAAGAGGAGGAGAAGAGGGGTGTCACCCAGTCATAATAGAAGAGTTGGTAAGTCCTACTCAGAATATTCTACGCTGAATCCATGGCCCCGCAGCATCACCACAATTAGAGATAAGATTTGAAGACTTGTTGAAGCCCCACTTAGTTAGCCAAGGAGGATAGAATAATAGTAGTTGGAATAGTGGGAGTAGTACACAAAGTAAAAATTAGAGTCCACCAACATCACCAGGAGGACGGAATACACAAACCCACATGGTGGGAATAGATAATAAACATAGAATTCCTAAATTCAAGGGAGTAGGAATCGAGGATCCAAAACAAAACTCTTATTCTGTGTGTGAAAGAAGCTCATATTCCAAGAATATACAGATGAGGTGGTGAATATTGCATAGTTAGAAACAATGTTTAGAGGCCATGCACTAGTATGGTATATGAAGTTACAAGGTATTATTCCTACCTGGTAGGCTAGGACTTTGGCAGAGATAAAGAAATCACTACAAAAGTAGTTCAAGAAGACAAAGTCAGAATCACAATACATCACAACTCAGAAATTAAACAGGAAAACAAAGTCGCATGGGGATCTTTTAATCAACGCTTCTAAGGATGTTATGGGAGGTTTAATTATCAAATCCTATATCAACAAAAATCAAGAGCTATTTTATTCTAGGACTTCACCACATCTCAGAGGGCCATTAATTCAAAAATATTTCAGATCACGTTCTCGCAGGCTCCGAAATCGTGAATGCCAGAGGGCCCAACATGAGATAATCGGGGAATGGCACAAGTCTGCATACGTACACGCATTAAAAATTCAATTATCGGGCCACCAAGGGAAGGGAAAACAAGAATCTAATTTGGTGTACAAAAGGTGATCTACACAAGGAAAGATGCCCATGATTCATGCATTATTTGGTAGCTGGAGTGTCAATTATCCTACTCAAAGGAAGATACTATGAGATCTATAAGATCATAATATATACCAGCCATGTACACCACCATTTCATTTTCATAATCCAATTAGATGAGAATTTGACCAATATCCAACCATACTCATGTGTTAGTGCTATGCACCCAAGATTTATTTTTATATCATAACCTTGAGTGAACTAACTTAGAAACTAAGGAAAACTCTCTTAACAAACAAGCGTTGTTATAACTTTGTAATAAATAATGCTCTACTGTAATACAGAAGTTATACCACTACACAAATCCCAATCCATGTGTGCATTGCTCTTTTTCCTATTTTATAATAGGACATGCAAATTTTACTACATACAATTAAGCATGTGTAATGCAATCCATTCAAGGTCGTAACACGTGGATATGTGGATCTGCTACCACTGCTATATGTGTGTGTGCCTTAGCACTGACAGCATTCTTAACTTCTCTTCAATCTTTTCATTCGGACCGGGTCAGCTTCCTCACGGGTTCTCACCCACTCTATGATGGACTCCTTCTTCTAACTTGAGCTCTAAGTATGCATCTTTCAAAGATGTCTCCCTTCTTACTTCATTCCTTATTCTATCCATGCTATGTGAAGTCCCTTTAGTCATGGAATTTCTCTTGTGTTCCAACAATCCTAGAATTTATGGCCAAATCCTAATTACTTTTGTAGCATTTCATGGTGTGGCAATGAACAACAATATGTCCCATTTGATCACATATCCAACAACTCCTTGTGGTGTTATAGAATATTCCATTATATCTCCTTTTCTATAAGATCTATATTCAAAGATTTGTGACTATATCCATTACATGAATAACAAATGCCCATGAAAATACTTTCATACCTTTGTTTCTATGTCCCAAAAATTGTTTGTTTCTTGTAATTCCTTGGTTTCCTTTGTTCCCTTTCGAAATTTCTTTGCCTTGTGTAGATGGTTGTTTTGAACATTGTCTTATTCTTTGATGGACTTACCTCATGCTCTTTTGAGGTGATTTCAATATGTGTATTTCCTCTCTCCTTTGTATCCAAGACCTCGATTTATCACATGATGAGGCCGACTTTCCAAGATCTCATCCAAGACTTTTGAGCTATTCAAGAATTCCATTTGACTTCTACCTTCTTTCTAAGGTCAAAATTCCTAGCTCTAACTTACAACATGACTCTTCCCTTTCATTTAATTTGATTCTTCAATAGTTCCTCCATTATTTTGTATTTCTTCAATTTGGGTCTTGAGATGGACAATAGTTTCAAACTTTTACTAATCTCATCATCTATTTTCGTGTCTTTTCATTCTTTTAGTCTCTCAGATCTCCCTTCCTTTCTTCTAATTTAGAACTCTCTTGTTGTTATTTGATCATTCCCTTTAACTTCTAAGATGCCTTTGATTCTTCCTAATAAAATTCTTAGTGTTATCCGAAGATAGTTATAGTGTATAAAATGATCACCCTATACATGTATAAACCCTCTCTAATTTCCTTTGAAGTTTTAATAGATTTCCCTTCTCTATTCCTTTCATGGGATAAATACCATCAAACTCTTACAAAAACTATATCTATATATTCTTCTTCTAATTTCCTTGTAGAGAAAAATTCATCATCATCATCATTGCACTTAAGGGCTCTTAGAGTGTTCTTTACCTTTATTTTAAAATATCCTCATGATATTCCTTTTACAACATCAACACATACTTCTTGCTCTTTATTTGAAATGTCTCTAAGATCTTCCTTTGTGCTATTATCACTTGATTCTTTATCTTCACTTTGAAATCGTTTCAAAAAATCACATTTAGAAATAATCTAATAAAGAATTTTGGATGATTCTTTACCTTTGATGATCTTGATGGAGAGGTCTCTAATTTCTTCTTTCTCTTCCTTTGCTTTGATATGTATCCTCTAGCTTTAGCCATAGATCCTGGAAGCAGTCCATTGTCCCATGCTCTCTTTGATAGGCTTGAGAGTCCACTAAGAATTATCTTGAGAGCCAATGCATCATTCTTCTCTTCCTTCCCTTTGAGCTGCAAACTTGACTTGTTCTTCAAAGAAACATATCCACTGAAGGGTTTCCTTCCCAAATAGATGCTCCATTTATCTTCTAAATACACTTCCTACTTCCTATCCTCCAAGTAGAATAGTTTTACTAATCAAGGATTGGAACTTCATCATGCATTTGTGTGTCTATGGATTTCTTTCAAGCTTGTTAAGGCTTGTAGTGAAGGTCAGCTCTGACACCAATTGTTGGACAAACCTACAACACTTAGAGGTGGAATAGAGTAAATTTTTCCCAAAACTTCCTCTTGCACAAAAAATTATCAATTATCATTCAACATTTATTCAACATTTATTCATTACCATTGCTATCATTTATAAATTCACAAGATGTGAGTACATATCATCAACATATATCAGCAATATATCATCAACAAGTCATCATCATAATGGACACAAAGAACACAAGATGTATGTACAATTTCCTTTTTATTGCATAAATAACTTTGGTTTATTTAACAAATAACCGAATAGAGTATACTCTACAAGAGAAACTAACTTCTATATGCAAGACTCAACTTACATTCTCAAAGACTAACCTAGATGCTGATCTTAAATAACTCTCAATATTAGATATCAATCACAATAGACAAGAGACCTTCAAGTAGTAGTGTTTCATGTAGGAACGCTACTGCCTACTATACCCATGTGTGAACACGGCCAAGCATAATGTAATAAGCGTATGCTCTTGAGTAACTAGGATTTTGCTTTCATTTTACATATGCTTAGATCCTCCTGTAACCCTGCACCACTTTCTCTCTGCTCTTCCACTATCCAAATCACTCCACACCAACACACATACTACATCCAAGCCCAATAGCTCGCTTCATGCTCCACAATAAATCAATATGAATGTTATCTCAATCATGTATAAATAACTAGTATACTATAGAAATCATGCCACTACTGAATTATAAGAGTGCTACTCACTCCATCAACCAAATCAACTAAAATGAACCACATCATAGAATCCATACCAAGAATTCCCCTAAGCATCTACAAATATATCAAACTATAACATCTATCAAGATAATAATGTAACCATACCAATGTCTTAGTGATAGAACTGAGCCCATAGAATGAAGATATGTAACCTGCCTCATCATCCAAGAGCTTTACACCAACTCAAACAAAAATCTCCACATGATTCTTTTATTTAGTCCATGCTCCCTGTACATAATCAGCCCATGTGTACACTCTTCACCCTATACATATCCAACCTGCATGTACACACACCTTATATTACGTATTAACCCAAGATAAGTATCATAAAATAAGGTTGTCTATGACTCCGAGACTTTCGCCATCAAGATATCCAATATCACAACTTTGATGCATCCATGATATACTCCTCTCGCCTCTCTTTCTAATAATAGATCTTCAATCATTCTAAAGAGATCCACTTACTAAGATTCCTCTCTCTACAAGAAGCTCTCCATCAATACTCCAAAATATATTACCAAGAAGCTTTCCATTGATCCAAAAGGATCTTACCAATGCACATTTTACAAGAAATCTTAGCCTCCATTTATACTTTCATCTCTAGGTCACTTTAACCCATTTTAGGGGTTACGAACCCATTTCTAGTTCACTTAACCTATTTCTCTTATTTTAGGGTTAACCACTTCCATGAATAGAAAACCCAACACTTTATCATTTTAAATATTCCCTTCTTGATTTTGTCACTTCATTTTATTATTTAAATAATCTTCTTTGGATTTTGTCACTTTACTTTATTATTTAAATGATTATTTCTTCTTTTCTAAGCACTTTGACCTTTTGGGGCTTCTTAAAGCTAATATAATGGGGTCCTCTTATCTCTCAGAGACATAACTCTCAGAGAATTTGGGTGAGGAGTTATACATATTCCACATACCACCTAATGGCATGCTGTCAAGAACTATCCATCGGGATAGTTTCACCAACAACTTCATTGATTCTCATCTCATTATTCCACATGAAATCATGGGTCCTCCAACTGCTCTTCTAGGATAACCTTAACTGTGCTGCCTTCCCGTGAGGGGTTTCACCAAGGGGACTACTTTGAGTTCATCCATTTGTGCACCTTTATCAATCACGATAAAGACAATAATGTGTCATCTATACACTTTTCCAACAAAGCATCATATACAAATGAAACCAAAATGATCCATCTCATCATGTATCAATGATAACTCATTGATCCATTCTCATCAATGCATCATAGCAATGATCCATGTTTTATCAATTGGTTTCCACTTAGATATATATATCATTCTCATCAAGGGTACTCTGGTATCAATGCATCCATATTTATCAATTGGTTCTACTTTTGACATATATCATTCTCATCAAGGGTATCATACCAATGATCCATATTTATCAATTACTTGACATCAACCAATGATATCAATCAAACAAAACCATTTATATCAATGACATATGATCCAACAATCTCCCAAAATAATCAAACCATTGGCATCAATGACAATATGATCCAACACCTATATAATGAATATATCCCTTCCTAAAAATTGTTTTGATGATATTCCTCTAATATATGCATAGGAACTCTACTTCTCAATTGATCAATCTATCATTATGTACTTCTTCTATTTGACTTCTCTGAACATGTCACTACAAACACTTCGTACTTCTCGAAAGATGGCTCTTTGATATGTAGTAGCTACTTCATAGAATCTCCTTATTCAATATTCATATTTAGTGGTAGTATCCAAGCTGGATGGATCATAAAAATACTTGCTATGATGCAGAGTAATATTCATCTCTTGTCCATGGATCTTACTCATTTTCCTTTTCATCCCTTCTTTGAATTACATTATTTTCTATATTCTTTATTCCTAAAATAATGAATCTATCCTCTTCAGATGTGGGATCTAGCTTAGTGATCTTGTGTTCACAATTCTAAAAGTACAACTTCATGTCCTTTATTCACCTACTCTTGTTTTCTATCTCACAGACCATCAAAACTCAAGCGATCTCCTCTGGACTTGTTCTTTTATTCAATTCTGCCTTTTTTTTTGTTTTCTTCTCTAAACCTTCATGTATATGACATTGAAATTTTATTTCATGGTGTGATTTATCATTCTTCTAAAATTTGAGCCATGTGACCATAATTAGGGAATTTGTAATATCTTACCAAGCCATGAGGTGGGAGCCTTACATAAGCATTTCTTTCTTTGAACATTTTCCATAAGCCTCCAAGGACCCATATAATTTTATGTCCAAAGCTAGTACAATTAAAACAATGACCATAAAATAAATTCTATATACCTAGGAGAAATTTGATATTCTTTGTGGTGTAGCCCTTCTAAATTATCACTTTAGAAGTTGATCATGATCTTGTTTTCCTCGTTGATCCATCTAATATGATTGAAGCTTCTCTTATTTCCTTTGAATGTGTTAGGTCTCATTGAATATGTATCTCTATTATATCTTATCTCTTCTTTGATTCTTGTTTCACTATGATCTGCCCTTTGAGTAATTTCACATAACTCTTACCTCTTCTTCTATTATTATTCCTTTTCTCTGAAACCTAGTGTTTCCTTTCAACATTCTTATCAACATGATGTGAATTTTTCTCTCTGGCTCAACATTCTTGGTTTAGTTTGAAAATTTTACTCTTCAATGTGACAACTTCTTTCTTCAAAATTTCAACCTCTTTGTTCTTTCTTTTTATTTATCCTAATCTTCAAGGACTTATTTCCTTATTCTCTTTGCTTCTTCAGTTGGATATTTAGGGAGACAATCATTTTTCAAGTCCATTTCCTTTCATGTCTACCTTAAATTCATCTTCAACTCCTGCTTTAAATCTCGTGTATTTCCCTTTACATGATTCCTGCCAAAATATTCTCTCTCTTTCTTCTTTCCTTTCTTTCAGGCTACTTGACCTTGCCTTCCAAACACCTCTCTTCCATCCTCGAGATTTATATGTTCTTCAACTTTCCTCAGCGCCTTACCTGATAGATTTTAGATCCATGGATCACTTGTTGAGCTCTTGAACTTTCTAAGAATCTTGACTATTTGTTCCTCAAGAGACTTGTTTTCCTTTCATCAACTCATCTCCAAAGCACATTAATTATGCGTCATAAGATATACGGTGCCTCTCTACACCTTTCTTCTTGTGAATATTTTTGATATGATGAGCATCTTTCTCTTTTGTTTTATTCCTTTCTGGTATTCTTTAGCATTGCCTGTCATTATGATGGGAGATTCCTCAAAGTGGATATTATGTATCTTATCCCAAAGTTTTTTAGTCATGAAAATTTCCAACTTTCTCTCTCTATTTAATCATATAATCCCTTCCTTATTGTGAAATCCATTGTCATTTGTTGTTTCTTTCAATTCTCTTCTTGGTTGCAGTCTTCAGTTTCTTTGTAGTGGTGTATCATGTAATAAATGATTGCAAAACATAATACCCCTATGTCTCTAATAATATTTTCATCCTTATGCTCCACATTTCATATCTCTGGTCATTCTAACCATCAAACCGTGGTACCCCAAACATAGTGTACTCCATGATCTTCCTTCTAGTGGTTAAATTGTTTCCTGAAGGAACATTGTCTGATACCAATTGTTAGAATACTGAGAGGGGGGGTGAATCAATATGAGCACTTTTACCACTTTTAACCAAAATATATAAAATTCAATCTTATCAGCAGTATATCATCAATGTATCATCTATGACTGCATTCAATATATCATGAGCATATAAACATAAGGAACATCACATCAAATACATAGTACACCATAATTTACGTCGAAACCCAAATGGGAGAAAACCACATAATGCTTTCTTACATATCAAAGAATACGTTCATTAGAAGCACCAACTTCCCAATTCTCTGGATACAACTGGAAGGAGGCTAAAAACCCCTATTTATAGGCTCCAACCTGAAAGAAGTTACAACTCCCTGAATTCTATGGCTCCAACTAGAAGGAGGATACAACCCCCTGATTCTCAGGCTCCAACTTGAAGGAAGCTTCAACTTCCTATGTTATCCAAAACCAACTAAAAGGAGGATAAAACCCCCTTTCCTTGCCACATCCCTCCACCCTAAAATATAAGTGTAGACCAAAATGTCACTACCACAATAATTTTCATTGTCACATCAACCTGTAAACTGTCAACCTATCACTATATCCAACCTATCACATCAACTCACCATTTCCATTGTCACTGACATACCATCATCAACATGTCATCACTGTCAATACTCAACATCAACAAAAATAGATCCTCTCACATGGATACCATCACCAAACCATGTACATCAACTTTTATCAACCATGCATCAATCATGCACCAACACCTATACAAAACCATGTATCAACCATGCACCAAAACCTGTACCAAATTGTGCATCAA
>SNQJ01S0266915.1:0-11907 GCA_010110895.2 Picea sitchensis | reverse complement strand
TTGTACATAGTCCGACTGGGGCACACCACCAATAATGGAGCAAAATTGGAGGGATTACTAGTAGGTTTGCAATGGGCGAAGGTCCAGGGATACACGCCACTCATAGCTGAAGGTAACTCCAAACTGCTGGTACCGACCTTTGGAAAAATCATAAACGCTGCCTCACCAGACAAAGAATCAAAGAATTGGAGATTGTTAGTTGGGCTCGAAGAGGTGGCAATGACAATCTAAGGCATGTCGACGATGATCCCGGGCCATGTTAGGTGACGGGCCAACGTGAGCGATGACTACCTCGTAAACATGGCTGTAGGCCAGGCCCAAAGGGTGTCCCAATGGCAATGGCTTGACGTGGGTATGAGAGACTTTAGGGATAACCTGACACGTCTCAACCGTCTCTAAAACCAACGACTTGACAGGACATGTGGAGAGGGGAGAGCTCCGCGAGGGATTTCAGAAATCCAGGTGTTTCCATGATCCACAAGGAGAGATGAACGCAGATCTTTTCGGCCTTAGGTGGAGCAGTTCGGTTCCCCACCTACCATCATGGGAAAACAAAGAAGGTCTTAATGAAGAAGCGACATAATTACCCAATTTGGATCGAGCTGCAGATTGATGGGGAAAGGATGAAAGAGCCATACCGAACCACACCAGAAACAATTATGAGAGGGTTGGATCTGCCCAAACCCTGAAGGATTTGGATTAGCTGGAAAAATAATGGGCATAAATGGTGAAAGTACAGGGCCAATTCCAAGTGGGACAACAACCCCGATGATAATAATTGGATGTTCATTGATCCCCAGGCTATCAAAATTCCTTGCCAAAGTCACTTTGATTCGCAGAGATGGATCCGCCGTTATTGTCAGAAAAATCTCGCTGAGAGGAAGAAGGAGTGCGGGTGGAGCCATTGCCCTGTGACTTGACTCAACACGTTGTTTAGGGAGGAAAGATGCCTCGCCTCCCTCCAAGAATATTATAGTGGACTGGTGAGGAGAGTTGCAAGATCCAAGTCCAGAAAGATGGAAGGCGGACGTCATCAAACCATGGCAGGAGAAAATCCAATCCCTTCGAGGAATAAAGTCTCGTAGTCAAGGAAAGGCGGAGGGAGTCATCCTGGAAGAACCCCTACAATAATTAATTTTTCGTGCGACCAGGGAAACCAAAGGGGACCGAGCAAGATATCAAAATCTATGCTCAACAAAAGAGAAAGAACTAATGGGAAGAGTCTAGGAGGAAGTATTGAGAAAGAGGAAGAGTATGTTAGATGAAGAAATTTTGGGGTCCGTGAAGGAATGGGTCCCCAACCCGGGGAAATCTTATACCAGGGACACCAAGTTCTTCCATTTGGCGGAGGTCTATTGGATGATGAAGTGATGGTGGCCCTAGCCATGGTTCAACAACAAGTGGAAATGCGGGCCACCCGCCAAGCGATCTGGGTACTGGAAGCCAAATTTGAGATTTTTTGCAAGGAGAAATCTGGCATCTAGTTCCATGAAAGGAAAAATACCACTACAAACATGCAAAGGGATGGAGAAGAAGAATGTGGGAAAATGTCATGCATCCAAGCAAACTGTTAAGCCCTAATATTGGCTCATTACCACTTAATTGGGGCATACTAGATTAGTAATGTTATTTTATTTATGTCGTCTTTATGCCATTAGTTGTAATTTAGATTAGTAATGTTATTTTATTTATGTCGGCTTTAGGCCATTAAAACCTCCTAGTCTCCTGTGTATACCAATGAGACATTTTCATTTTAGATCATCTTGGACTTGAACATTTAAGTGGGGTAAAAGGAGGTTTGCCCCTCGAAGAGCTTTATTATCTAAAAATTATCTCTTTTTCAAAGGCGTTGAGGGTACTTTTTCTAGGGGTTTTCTATGCTATATTGATATTTGGTTCTTATATGGGATGGAGCTCAAGGTCTTGGGGTTCATTTGCTACATGAGACAGGTGGAATTTTTAGCTATAAATTTTTAGCGTTTCAAAGGAACAGCAAAGGGCTTTTAGTGAGCCCGGATCAAAAGTCGTTGGGTTAAAAATTCAGCTCACGAGATATATACTTCGGAATCTGACGTACAAGGGCCGGTTCTGGAATCATCCACGAAATGAGTTATTTTGGAATTTTCTCTATAAATTTTTCTGTAACGTTTCAGACCACGCCGGATACCATTTACAGAAATTAGTACTACAATTGTGGTAAGGAGAATTTCAGATTTTGGGTCATCATAGATTTGTAGATACACCTTGTGGCAGGCGAGTGTCGACTAGTCCTATTGACTAGTCTCTCAAAGAATGTTCAAATAAAACAATCATAACTTCTTGATAGAGTATCAAAATTAAGTGGGGTGGTTGCATTGGATCGTGAATGATGCAGTACTATTTTGGGTGTGAGTTTCAGAATTTTATATCAATTATTTTGTCTGGGGCATACTATACAAATTGAATCTCACAGAAGGCCAAAATGCAAGTTGGCCAGAGGATTCTGAAGTAAATTCCACTTGGCACATCAATTTTGATCAGACACAGTGGAATTCTAGGAGAAGACATATCATAGAAATACATAAGGGAAATATTCATGCAGAGGGATGAAACTTGGGAGATACAATAGAACAAATATTGTCTAGCGGAACCACCTCAAAATCAAGGTTCAAAAGTGATACTCGACCAACATGCCACCCAAAAAGGGAACTTCTACATAGAATAAGCCTCAGGAAAGAATCCTAATTGGACTCTTGATGAAGGTGAAGAAATGCGTAGGGACATAAATGATTTACAAAAGGCAAGCAACCAAAGATGAACTACAAGAGATGGTGATTCAATGGAAGCTAAGTTGGATACTAAGATAGATGGTTTAAAGGGAGATCATGGAACTATTGAAAAATTTCATTATCCAGAGAAGACACACGAAAGTGAAAATGCATCCCATGGGAACTTCATGATGTGGACTGGGAAGGTGAATCAAGAATAGAAACTCCATTTTGGTTTTGAAAGGGTCCAACCATGTTCCTAAGATTGACATGAGAGTTTGATGCTTAAAGGACCCAATCACATGGATACTTAGGATGGAGCAATTCTTTGATCTCCATAATACCACATACACAAAAGGTGTAAAATTGCTTCTTTATATTTAGAACCCTAATCAATTTTTTGGTATTGATAGGCACTGTTCATAAAATCACTAGATCCCTTGGACAATGTTCCTTGAGGAAGAAATGATATCACTATGAGGGACACAAGGAGCAATACCTTCTTTAATTGATAAATCTCAAGCAAAGGGTTCATACCCAGTACATTGAGAACTTCCAAAGGTGAATATAGAGTAGATATTCGATGAGCACTTGATTGGTATTCATAGGAACTTTAAAGATAACATTCAACATGAGGGTTAAGCCTTTGAGACCCAAATCATTGGAGAATACATTTAAGGTGGCAAAGAGAAATGTTGAAAGTAAAAAATATGGCTATAGCTACTGAGAGGGCCTATCCATAGCACATCTATGGGGAACAATGCCTCCTTCTCCTAAAACACATCAACCTACAAGGTTGACACCTCAACAGTGGAGGAAAGAAAAACGGGTTTAGCCTTTTAATTGTGGCCGACAGAATGCAGTGGGACATAGAGATTATTATTGGTGAGAAGAAATTGTCCATAGGTTGTGAAGAGGAAGAAGAACAAGAACAAGAACCATCTCAAGATGAAAACAGAAGTAATTTCATCTAAAGAGTTAACTCCACGATATCGTGCAATGCATTGGTGGAATTAGCACTCCTCAAACCCTCAAGATGGAAGGATACATCAAAGAAAAGGTAATAGTCTAATTGATTCTGGAAGTACTAATAATTTCATTCTTGTAAGTGTAAAGATCTCCAATTGCTTTGTATATCCGATTCTTGAGTTTCAAAGTAATGGTTTAAGTTAGGAGGAACTATCAATTGCTTTCGAGGAAAATGCAATAAGATCAAATCTTACTATGGGGGAATATGTAATGAATAGTCCAATGATTTCTATACCCATGGGTGAGATGCGGATGTTGTACTAGAATCCAATGGTTACAATCATTAAAGGAGCAGTGGATTTTAATTTTTCAAGAACTTTTATGAAATTTTTATTGGAAGGAAAAGAAATTGAGTTGAAATTATCCTGGGGAAGCCGGTGGGTGTCATAAGCTCTAATGGCATGAACAAAATTATTGAAAAGGGCATCAAGGCATTATTGCAAAAATATACTCACTAGATGTTCAAACATCTAAACTATCTATTCCTCAAGATCTCCAAAGGATCATTGATAAGCATTCCAGTATTTGAAGATATTCCGGAGTCTCCACCAGCTTCGAAATCATGATCATGAAATTCACTAATTCACAGGAGTGTTCCTCTAACATCATGCCATACAGATAACCCTTATGCCCAGAAGAGTGAAAAAGAGCGCATGGTTGAAGAAATGTGAGGCATCATTAGACCTAGCAAGTTCTTACGCAGAGTGGTAATTGTTCCAAGAAAGATAGCTCATGGCATTATGTGTCCAGTTATAGAGAGCTCAACAAGATCACTATTAAAGATAAGTTTCCCATTCCAGAGTGATTGATGGGTGTTAGGTGAACTACATGGAGCAATCTATTTCCTGAAGTGGATCTCCGTTCGGTATCATCAAATCGGGAATGAAGCAGGAAGAAGATATCCAAAACAACATTCGAACTCATGAAGGCCATTATAGTTTTGGTCATGCCTTTTGGCCTTACAAATGCACCTTCCACATTTTCCAAGGGTTGATGAATTCCATTTCAAGCCCTTCCTTGAAAATTTAATATTAAGTATTTTTGATGATATATAATCTATAGCAAGTCTTGGGAGGATCATGCAACATGTTGACAGGTGCTACAACTACTAAAGGAGCAACAACTATGCCGACCATCCAAATGTTTCTTTAGGAGTAAAGGAGGTAAAATTATTTGGGTCATATTGTATCTCATGAAGGTGTCAAGGTAGACCCTAACAAGATTAAGACCATGATGTTGTAGATTCCCAAAACATTAAAATCTTAGAGTATTTCGGGTTTGTGAGTTACTACATGGGTTTGTTGAACTATGGAATAATGTGACACCCAGCACAACGAAACTAACTAAGAAGGATGCATTTTCATGGACTCGAGAGGCAACTAAATCATTTGAACAACAAGAGGTGATGTGTAAAGCTCCTGTCTTGACCCTCAGGACTTCACAAAAACCTTTATTGTGGAATGTGATGCATCGGAATGGAATTGGTCTTTGTCCCTAATGCAAGAAAGAAGGAAGGCCCCTGACTTTGAAAGTCGACCACTCAAGGAAGAGACTTACAAAACCCATTTATATGAGAAGGAAATGATGGCAATACCTACATGCATTGAAGAAATGGCGTCCTTACCTGTAAGGTAGGCACTTCAAGGTCAAAGCGGATCATGATAGTCTTAAATACTTCTTGGAACAAGGCTATCTTGAGGAAAAGAACAACAAAAATGGGTAACAAGATACTTGTGAGTTATGATTTTGAAATCATCTATAAAGGGAAGCAGAGTATTTGGAATGCACTCTCACGAAGGATGAAGATGTTGAGGCCTTTCACGTGCTATCTCGATCATCCAACCGATTGGATAATAGAAGCAAAGGGATGAATGGAAGAATGGCGAAAAGTGTGGACTCTCATTGAAAGGTTGCAACGTAGTTTTGGTGCATCGGATACATTTACATGGAAGAAAATGATCACTATGGTACAAAGGTAAAATATTTTATGTAAGAACTCCCAACTCAAACAAAGGTGCTATTGGGGCGCACACCTCTCCGGTGGGAGGGCACTCAGGATTTTCGAAAACCTACCATGAAATTCGAAGGATTTTTTGGGATGGCCTTAAAAATGATGTTCAAAGGTTTGTGGCGAGAATGTTTGGTTTGCCAACAAAATAGGTGGAAACAATTAAGACCGGGTCTTTACAACCGATATCCATCCCAAATTATTCGGTTGGGAGGAGGTTTCCATGGATTTCATCCGCAGTTACCAAAGTCCTGAAGGAAAGAGTGTCATCATAGTGATTGTTGATGAATTGACAAAGTAAGCACACTTTTGTGCACTCTCTCACCTTCAAAGCTAGATACGGTTGCCACGCATTCCTTGGGAGTGCAGAGTTCAAAAGCTACATGGCAGCCCAAAGATTATTGTAAGTGGCAGAGATCCCATCTTCAGCGGACATTTGGTGAATTATTTTTCTTGTTTAGGTTACTCCCGGTGGATCATAGCTCATCATCATCCTCAATCGATGCTGGACCCACACTAAGATAGAAGTGAACAAATGTCTGGAAGGATACCGCCGTTGCTTTGTCTCGATAAACAACACAATGGTTCAAATGGTTACCCTTGGCGGAATGGTGGTATAACACTTCCTTTCACCTTGCAACAAAATGACACCATTTATGGCACTTTATGGATACCACCCTCCTTCATCACTTCTTCTCTAAAGAAAATCTAAATTTCAAGCGGTGGAAGAGATCACCGTAATGAGAATCAACAACAAGTTCTCAAAAATCTGAAGGGACAGCGACCATGGCACAAAATGCATGAAACAACAAGAGATCAACATGCATTAGTGAAAGAATTTTTGAAGTAGGGAGTTGGGTATTTTAAGACTACAACCATACAAGCAGTGTCCCTTCGAAGCAAGCCAAGAAGGATAATAAATTATCACACCAAAGTACTATGGCCCTTATAAGGTGTTGCAAAGATTGTTACTATGGCATAAAAATTGGAGCTACCTGCGTCTTCACGGGGAGTACACCGATTTTTCCATGTTTCATGCTTAAAGAGAGTTATGAAATGACAATATCGGTTCAAACCTATATTGCAGGAACTTGATGAGGAAGGAAAAATATTATTGGAGCCTAAAGCCATCAACGACACAAATTATGTGAGAATAGATCCATTCCAATTATCTCATTAAATGCGGAGGAAACTACCGGTGAGATTCCACTTGGGAAGATGAATCTTTTATACATACAAGCATCGAGTTACTCAAGCGTTCTTGGGACAACACTTGTCTCAAGGGAGAGGGACATTGTTAGCTAATATTGGCTCATTACCATAGTGGGGCATGCTAGATTAAGTAATGTTATTTTATTTAATAGGTTTTATGCCATTAGTTGTAATTTAGATTAGTAATGTTATTTTATTTGTATGTCGGCTTTAGGCCATTAAACCTCTAGTCTCCTTATATACCAGGGAGACATTTTCATTTGAATCATCTTGGACTTGAACATTTAAGTGGGGTAAAGGAGGTTGCCCTCGAGAGGAAAACTTATTATCTAAAATTATCTCTTTTCAAGGCGTTGAGTACTTTTTCCGAGGGTTTTTCTATGCTATATTGATATTTGGTTCTTAACACAAACCCTATTTCGGTGGACGAGGAATAAGAGAGGCCGAAATCCAACAGAAGCGTGAGGCGTCGAGTGGCAAGCGAGCGTGGCGCTTAGACCACTCAGGAAGCCATGACAACCCTAGGTGTTTTGGGTTCTCAAGTCTTCCTTTTTTGCCTCTGATTTTGTATGAAACTCTAAGTTTAATGGCCATTATGATCAAACAAAGATTTCTTGAAGTAGTTAGCAAGTAGAGGGTTGGTTTCCATTTTCTTGACAACCTCCAGGATTTGAAATTGTGATAGAAATTATAATCAAAACATTTTTTGAGAAGATCAGGGGAGGGAGGTCTAATTTCCATTTTTGTGGCAGCCTCCCGAGACTTAGGCGTATTTAGTGTATTGAATAGAAGAAAATATATAGTATTTTTTTTGCTTAAAAAAATGGAATATCAAAATATAATGAATGGGCAATTTTAAATCAAAAGGAATTTAAGTCTCCACATCTACACGATCCTCATTATTCAAAATGTGTAAAATAATTGAAAGGTTATAAAATGGATGATACAATCTCACTTAACATTGTTAGAAGTGGTTGAATTAAACGAAAACGAATATAGGTAGATGTCATTCTCGGGGTCCTGTGAAAATTTACTTTTACATAAAAATAAAAGTGTCAACAAATCACATTCCAAACAAATTAGGATGGGTGACAATAAGTAAGTGCTTTAAGAGTGGGTTAGCATTTGTTGTATTAAAAAAGTGGTAGGTGTAGCGGATCATTCTTGATAGGAGGGATATATAGAAAACATTTTTGAATAGGACTCAACAAAATTACAAATAATAAAGTAGAGGATCTTGCTTTATATTAAGGAATCAAGATCATTGACAATAGACAAAATAAGAACCTAATTGTTGTTACATTTATGTTTTCAAACCCCAAACTAAAGTAGTGATGTATATTGTAAATGCAATGTATGGCAGTGCTAAAACAATGTAATATGTAAATTATGTGAATTGAATATAATGAATAAAATGTGTATCGTCGGTTGCAATTTGACATAGAGCGAAGATATTTTGGGGTTAAGTTCCACAAAGAGAGGGAAGGGGTCCAAGGGAGGAGAGTTACCCCTATCTATTAAACCAAAACCCAATTTCTATTTTTCTCTAAATTATCCTTACCATGAACCTTCCATTAGTCATTGAGTGTTCTAGAGCCCAATCATTGAATTCATGCAAGAGTGTGGGTGTGAGAAATCACATCCATAGTTATTGAGAGCATGGGGTTGAATTACAATAAACATTGGGGAGAAGAATATGCAAGTCAAACAAGCGAGAGAAGAGGGGGAAATTCATGGGTGGGAGACTAAAATTATTATTCACGTTTTTGCATGGAGAGCTATTTTTACATGGAGTTTTATAGACAACAAATGTGTTCTAAGTGTTGACTTGAAATTGTAGTTGTGGGCACGTTTAGTTGCTGTTTGGAGTGGTAATTTCGGGGAGAAGTAGGTTGCGGGCTTGTGAGTAACGTTCCATCTGAAATTCATTTAGGGAAGCACTCATTTTGCTACTGGGCGAATTCGTGTTGCAGATGTAGAATTCTTGAGGTCCCATGAGGAAATTTCCCTATCCAACACAATGTTGGAAGCCTTGGAGGGAAGTGGAAAGGCGAGGGGTATGAGAAGTGAAAGGGGATTCCTTCCTTGGATTGTGTGGGTTGTGGGGAAAGTGGATTGGATTTAAGCGTGAGAATGTCCGGTGAGGAGGGACATTAGCTGACATAGGAATTTGTTAGGGGTCCTAACCCACACATGGAGTAGAATAATATATTAGGATGTAATAAAGGTCCAATATTAATAAAGGCCTTGCAATAAATAGAATAAGTCAAATATAGAAGACCCTAATAGAAGCTTTTAAGCCTACAGAAGGATCTTCCTCTAGATACTTCTTTTGATAGACATATTTAGTATAAATGGGACTCGAGGGGTATGAGAACCCTAACCCGATGTGTGTAATAGAGCTCCTTAGCTGGAGGTTGCCCCTCGAAGAGGCCCATGACATTTCTCTCATAATCAAAGTACTATTTAAACCGTTATTCTTATATCATTTGGTTCTATTGTGGTGATTGTTAAAGTTTATATTTGTTATTCTACCGACTTTCTAACATTACTATTTCACCAATTGCATACCTTTTTTTCTGGTATATTACAATTGGTATGAGAGCACTTTCCTTCATAGCGAGGAAATTGTGTTCTGGTTATATTGCTGTTATTCTACCATTTCTAGCATTTTATTTCTGTTCTGCATACCTTTTCTATCTGGTATATTACAATTGGTATCAGAGCACTTTCCTTGGCAGAAATTGTGGGTAATTTTTTTTTCCAGGCTAGAGACGTATTCCAACGTCTTTAAGCCACAAAGATGTGTCATTACACGCATAAACCCGCGGTTGAGGGATTCATACACGCAGGAAATACAAGTGGTTCTTAAGCGCACATCTGTTGGCCACCCTTGTAACCCATGTTGGTACTCCTTCGAGTGGTAGCGCATCAAACAACACCTGTGTACGGATCGACCTAGATTTCCTGAAGCCCTCTTTAGATAAACTGATCGGCCGCCTCACTACTATAGTGCCACCGAGAACAACACTCGGGAAGATACTCTCTAGTACCTGGCTAGTCGGGTAGTACGACTAAGGGTACAATCTATCCTCCTTAGTTAGTGCCCTGAGATATTGGGCCAAGTACTACTGTTGGACCTCACACGTATGTCAGAGAGCTATAACACATGACAAACCCTTGTCTGTAGAACCCTTGAATACCTAACCCTTGGGGACAGAAACATAAACAAATTAAAACAAACAAGATCTATTGCCACGCAACTGTGTTTGGGTTTCCAAGTAACTACACTTTTCTTCCTGGTTAAGCATTTGGGCATTTCATCACTGTAGTGTTCTTCAGACCGGAGTATAACTTCGCAGGTGTAGAAAAAAAAAAAAATTCTGGAAATTTTTTCACCATTATTTGAGACTTATTCCATTGGATTCATCTCTTCGCCCTTATCACATTCATAGATATCATTTTTCGGAAATTTTTTTGACCCCACCTGCCCCTTTTCGGTTCCCTCGTCCTCATGGCCCATACCCACAACCAAGACTTGGAAGCTTGCTTCAATACCTTGCAATCTAGTCTCATCGAGACCCAACAAGAAGTGAAATAACTCAGTGCCAATGTTGCTGCCATCAATACAACCATGCAGTCCCCAATGGAGGAAATCAAACAAGACTTGACCACCCAACTTGAATCTATCTTTTCGTCACTCAGCACCAAGATTCAAATCCCTATAGATAACCCTTCCTCTGACTCACCCCCACATACTGAAGGTGAACATTCCTCTCATTCCCATAACTTCCAACACCATCACTTTCAACATGACCTACGCCTTCTACGGGTGGATGTGACCAAATTTGATGGCTCGGACCCCACTGGTTGGGTAACCCAAATGGAACATTATTTCTCTTTATACAACATTAAATATGACTTGGCCAAACTCCAGTATGGTGTTCTCTATCTAGATCAAGAACGTTGGCAATGGTGGAAATGGAGAAAAACTTCTTGTCAAGGGTATATTGCTTGGACACACTTTGTGACAGAGCTTTATGAACGCTTTGACACTGACACCAACCATTTGGGCCATTTGAAAAAGTTGAAACAATTATGAAAAATGGAAGACTTTATAGCTACCTTTGAGCGCCTGGATTTTCAGATAGAGGGCATGTCTGATGCCTTTTTCCGAGAGTGTTTTATCAGTGGCCTCAAGGATGAGATTCAGGCCCATGTCCTCATGGCTTGGCCTTAAAGTTGGGTGGAGGCTACTAAAAGAGCTAAAGAAGCACAACAGGTTGTATCTTCTCAAAACTGGAAACCCGCCTTTATCCCTCACCCTAAACCAGTAAATCCCACTACTCCCTCTGCTCCACTAAAGATCCAAAATTTGACTAGGGCTGAAATGGCTGAATGCCAACTCAAAGGCCTTTGTTATAATTGCGATGAAAAATGTTTCCCAGGCCACAAGTGTAAGTAACAAAATCTTTTTATGGCCATCTCCGAGGATATTTCAGAAGAGGATGTTGAAACTCCCCTTGTGTCTGAGTCACCTGAAACCACTGACATAACCCCTCCCTCAGACCCTCCCGAAGTAGAACTGGTCATTTCCCTCAATGCTCTCACTGGCTTCTCCACTCCCCAAACCCTCAAGCTAATCGGTTACATCAAGCATCAGAAGGTCATCATTCTGGTTGATAGTGGAAGCACCCATAATTTTATTCATCGCTGCATTGCCCAAGAAACTCATTACTACATCCATGCCACCAATAATTTCCAAATCATGATTGCTAATGGTGGCTCCATGAAATGTGGAGGGTGTTGTGAAAATGTGCATCTCCGAATTGGTGACTACCACCTAAAATCTCATATGTTTGCTATCGACATGGGTGGTTGTGACATTGTGTTGGGTGCATACTGGCTAAG
>SNQJ01S0266914.1:0-12012 GCA_010110895.2 Picea sitchensis | reverse complement strand
GTCAATGTAGTAAAACAACATGTCATCAACCCATAACGCCTCATAATCAAAATCAAAAGTTTTAATAGCATAAAATCCGGATCACTTGCGAGCAAGTGTCCTCAAAGAATAAGTTCGCTCAGTGCACCAGAGTGGGATGTTACAGTCACCCTTTTAGGGTTTCATTTTATGTAAATTTTATTTTTCACAATGTGAGGGAAAATTAAAAGTGTCAACCCTCTTATATTTTGTTGTTGAAAATTTTATGTGGAAAATTAGGTAAGGTAGATCCATATAAATAAAGAACCTTGAAATTTCATTTTATCATCACATCTTCTCACCTTTGTGAGAGTACTAAGTCTGAAATTTTTTCTATCTCCTTTGTGAGGGTTTCATATCCTAGGGTTACATTTTTGTATGTCTAGGGTTTTGACATTCATGTTTATCATAAAAAAGGCCTTGAGAGCCTCATTGTAATCATCTTTTGGTGAATAAGCATAGATTTCACATCTCTTCTTAGAGATAAAAATGCCAGCATTCTAGCTAGTCTTGCACTCTTTATTTTTATAGTCAGTGCTTTGATTTCTTTCTAAAATTAATCTGGATCAACTTAGTTGATCAAGAGAAAGGGTGGTACATTTGGATAAAAAAATTCAATGAACACAAAGCAACCCATATATAATGTATACGTGGGGAACAACTATAATTTGTTGAGCATACATAAATTATGGGAGAGTTATCCTGAAATTTTTTTACGAGAAAAACAAGGAAATGTTTTTGTAAAAAAAACAATAAATCAATTTATTTCCTTGGCTAAATCCGGCCAAGCTGGAAAATGTCTTGGCTTTAGCCATGTGACCTTTCCCCATTCAACTCTTGACCCATTACAATGGAATATGTCCAACCTTTTATAGCCTCTCATTACATGCAATCAATAGCCTTAATACAACTTTCACTCTTTCACCTTCTCAAGTTTATTCTAACATTCCTTCCTTTAAACTTGTCTTGGGGTTTATCAAATATTGCTAAACATCCATATGTCTACGTCTACGTCAACATCTATCCAAGTCTTATAGTCTTATGCCCATCAACATTCATTCCAAGCCCAAGCCCAAACGTGGTGCTCTTCAAATTCACATGGTGCCTTCAAAGCCCCCTAGGAATTTAAGCCCTATTCCTATACTCGAGTCAAAAAACTAGCCAAACCCAGCCAAGTGACGCAGCTGCACTCCTCGGAGCACGCCCGCTTCCTCAGGAACTTTTTTTGTTCACGGCCCGAAGAACTCAAAGGTTCCTCTGATTCCCTATCGGGAATCTTCCTTACCCACAACAACTCTCCAATTGATCTCCCTTAATGATCGGGAAATCGGACCTCGCGATTTCACGAGTCTCATGGTCACGCACCTCGCGCTTCACAATACCCCGAAACCCGATGGGTAAATTCCAACGCCTCCTGTTCCTATCGGGAATCCTTCTGTCGGGATTTCGGCACTTATGATGTCAAAAACTACTTGCCTCGTTGAAACCCGATTCCCGATATGCCGATAGGCCGATGCATGCGTGCAGGTTGACTTTTCCTTCAACTCCTGTCACTTCTATCGGGATTTTGCCATTCGTGGGATCACGAATCCTGGTGCCAAAGGATTCGGGCCTTACCTTTTCCCGATCCCCGATATGGTATGCCACCTGTCTTCCACTAACCTTGATTGTGGCCCACACGACGCTTTCGTTGGGATATCGCGTTTCGCGATTCCAAGCGGCAAGTGTTTCTTGTTCTTAGAAACCTCGATTCTCCGAACCCCGACTTCCTAGGATCTCCTGACACATGTCCCACACGATGGACGGTTCTAATCCTGTCGGGATATCGCGGATCGCGATTCCTAATGCTGCAATTTCTTCACTCCCGTAGTTCCGATGACTTCAATATCCCGATGACTCCTCCGAGACTTCTCCTCTGCTTGCTAGGGCTTAACCCCATTGCAACTCTTGCCAAATCCAATGGCTGATGGGAATTCAACTGCTGATCCGACGGTTCACCAGCCTCTTGAGCTCGGACTCTGACGTGGCTGTGACCTACCCCCTTATCTGTCAGATCTGACGGCTAGCGGGACTTCCACGAGTTCCCTCCATGAAATATTTGACCGTCACTCCTCCCTCCTTGAGGATTTCCTTGATGTGAAACCTCCTGTGCGGTCCTCCAACAGATTTGAAGACTCTACTCCTCCCGAGTTTTCCCACGACTTCAGTCTTCTTAGAAACCTCTTGCACGCACTCCTTGCGGCAACCCTTCAACCTCGACTGAGTGTTGAAGTCTCTCGACTGTGCGCACTCCTACAACAACAGTCTTTAACTCTTCACTCAGGTTTGCAACCCTGAGACCTTTACCTGGTCTGTGCACTCCTTGCACAGCAGTGTGCCTAACTGCACCCTCTGGATGAATGAGAACAAAAGCTATCTCTAATTGAACCCTTTTGTCAACGCACTCCTTGCGGACAATTCGACTGCACTCCTTGCAAGAATCTCTGGCTCAATTAGAGAAACAATTGAAACTCATTCACTCTTCCTTTCAGACTTCAATTCCACCATGAAATCACATACACAGCATATTAAAGCAAATGTATGACAGGAAGCAAACATTCATAAGCATAACATCAATACACAGAGAAACAACACAAACCATGAATTTGAATCAAAGATTTCTTCTATTAATTCAAATGCTTGTACATGGGTGTTCTTCATACATTTCTCTGCATGATCTTCTCTTCCTGCTTCTGAATTGATAATGTTACAATGATACAATGAGGGTGTCTATATCCATTTTCCCTCTTGGACTCTAAGCTATCAAATCTAAAATTAAATTCCTATCTACTAGCATTAACTATATTAAATGTCGACTATCTACCTAAGGACGAGAGCTTAAAGGCTCAAGGTCCATTTACAATATACAAGTGTGCCTTCATAAATGGCTTCATTTAAGATTTACGCAACAGTACCAAAGCATTTTCAAAATTTGGTGCTGGCTTGTCCACCTGTCCTCCACTTCCGCGCTAGCTCGCTTGATTTGCTGGCGATGCTCCTGCATCATACTCCTCGGCTTGAAAACTTTCATGGGCTCCTGTCCATGAGCTTTTGCACGGTCTGTCCATGCTTCTATATTTCATCTTCACTCTCCCAGCTGGCATCTTCCACTGGGTGGTTCTTCCACTTGACCAGATACTCATAGTATTTTTTTCTCCTAGTCTTCATACCTACTCTCTTGTCCAGTATGCATTCCATCTGCGGCCTTTCTGCAACTGGTAATTGTTTCACCCACTGGATCACTGGTAGCCTATCTCCAGTTTCTGATTCTCCAGCCCTGTATGGGTATAAATCTGCGATATTGAATATCGAAGATATTCCGATGCCATCCGGCAACTCAATTTCATAAGCATATTCTCTGAATTTTCTTAAGACCTTGCATGGTCCAATTTTCTTCATCTTTAGCTTATTGTATGTTCCCCTCGGGAACCTTTCCTTCCTTAAATGTGCCAGAACTAGATCACCAACTTCAAACTGAAGTTGTCTCCGATGTTGATATGCTCTGTGCTTGTATTCATGGCTTGAAATTTGCAATCGTTGCTTCACCTTGATGTGAAGTTCCTTCATCGCTTCAACGAATTCTTTTGCACTAGTGCTGCTAGTAGCAGTCTGTTCTGAATTCCTCAGTTCAGAAACTCCTCTTGGCTGCATCCCATATACAACCTGAAATGGACTCTTTCCTGTGCTCATGTTCACTGAATCATTGTATGCGAACTCTGCATGTGGCAATATGTGGTCCCAACTGCTGTGGTGCTCCATCACCAAGCTTCTCAGCAAGTCTCCCAGACTTCTGTTAACCACTTCTGTTTGTCCATCCGTTTGAGGATGATAAGCAGAACTAAATGCCAAGTTAGTTCCCAGCTTCTTCCACAGTGTCCTCCAGAAATGCCCTATGAATTTGGTGTCTCTATCCGAAACTATACTTTTCGGCAATCCATGAAGTCGAATGACCTCCTTGAAGAACAGATTTGCGATGTGAGTTGCATCACTGGTATTCTTGCATGGAATGAAGTGTGCCATCTTAGAAAACCTATCCACTACCACAAAGATGGAATCAACACCTCTTTGTGTCCTCAGAAACCCCAATACAAAATCCATGCTTATCGCCTCCCATGGCCTCTCTGGTATGGGAAATGGCTAATAAAAACCTGCATTCTGCTTCCTTCCCTTCGAATGCTGGCAAAATCGACATCTGTCAACGAACCTCTTGACATCTTCTCACATTCCTAGACAAAAATACGATTCATTCAGCTTCA
This sequence comes from Picea sitchensis, assembly GCA_010110895.2. Lineage (NCBI taxonomy): Eukaryota > Viridiplantae > Streptophyta > Pinopsida > Pinales > Pinaceae > Picea > Picea sitchensis. The sequence continues at coordinate 7,699 of SNQJ01S0266914.1, read as the reverse complement.
CGAATGTTTTGTCATGGCCAAAATGTCCTGCCAAGCCTCCGCTGTGTTTCTCCTTCAACAGGTTCTCCCTCATGGAGCATTTCGGAATACACAATTGATTGCCTCTGAACATCAATCCCTCCTGGATCATATAATCTATCCAAGGACTCCTATCCCTGAGAACTAGATTCTCAGTTGCTTCATACGCTTCCGCAAAATCTGCATCTCCTGTGTACATGTCCCTGAGATTTTCAAAACCCAATGTTTTGACTCGGAACTCCTGCAACAACAAACACTTCCTGCTCAAAGAATCAGCCACTTTGTTAGCAGTACCAGAAATATGCTTAATCACAAATGTGAAATTCTGCATATACTCTACCCATTTGGCATGTTTCTGATTCAACTTTTCTTGTTGAGTCACAAACTGCAGTGCATGATTATCACTGTATAATACAAATTCCTTTGGGATCAAGTAATGCCTCCACTTATTCAATGCTTGTATGATAGCATAAAATTCTTTATCATACGTGGAGTATTTTAATTTCGCCTCATCCATCTTCTCGCTGAAATATGCAACTGGCCTATCTTCTTGACTCAAGACTGCTCCTATGGCAAATCCGCTTGCGTCACATTTCACTTGAAACGTTTTCTGGAAATCCGGCAACACCAAAACCGGTTGTTCCATGATCTTCCACTTCAACAGATTGAAGCTCTTCTCAGCCTCTGTTGTCCAATGAAAAGACTTATGCCGCTTCTTCACTGTGTCCATCATCACTGCGCTAATTCCACTGAAATTCCTGATGAACTTCCGGTAGAAACTAGCCAAACCATGAAAACTCCTCACCTCGAATACATTTCTTGGTGATGGCCAATTCTTGATCACTTCCACTTTATCCGAATCCATCCTCAACTCATTAGCCGAAATAACAAAACCCAAGTAAATGAGCTCTGTCTTCATAAATGAGGACTTCTTCATATTAATCAACAGCTTCTCCTGCTGTAGCTTCTTCATCACAATGGCCAAATGCTTCAAGTGTTCAGCCTCTGATTTACTGTAAATTAGTATATCATCTAGATAAACAATGACAAATTTCCCGATGAATTCTCTTAGAACTTCATTCATCAACCTCATAAAGGTACTCGGCGCATTCGTCAAGCCAAATGGCATGACAAGCCATTCATACAAACCTTCATTTGTCTTGAATGCTGTCTTCCATTCGTCGCCTTCTCACATGCGAATCTGATGGTATCCGCTCTTTAGATCAATCTTTGAAAAGTAATTTGCCCCACTCAGGAAATCCATCAGATTATCCATTCTCGGCAATGGAAATCTGTACCTGATGGTTATCTTATTAATCGCTCTTGAGTCGGTACACATCCTCCAGCCTCCATCTTTTTTCAGACTGAGCACTGTCGGAACAACACATGGACTCAAGCTTTCCCTAACCAATCCTTTGTCCAACAATTCTTGGACCTGCCTCTTAACCTCTTCATTTTCTTGTGGCATCAACCTATACGCGGCTTTGTTTAGCAAACTGGCTCCTAGCATGAGATCTATATGATGACTCACACTCCTCATCGGTGGCAACGAACAAGGTAATTCGTCCACTATAATGTCAGTGAACTCTTCCAGCAGTTCCTGAATCTCATCTGGTAAATCATCCACTCTCGTGCTTGTCAGAACAATCCTCGGTTTTCTGACCACAAAGAACTGTGGATCGTCCTTCTTCTTAACCTCTGTAAGAATTTCCTTCCCACTCATGAGAAGTACTGTGTTGCTTACTTCCGGCTTCACCTCTTTATCCTTTATCGGAAGCAACATATGGGTTCTCCCATTATTCTCTAGGGTATATGTGTTCATTCTCCCATCATGAATCACATTTATGTCATATTTCCATGGTCTACCCAGCAATAAATGACATACATCCATAGGAATAACATCACACAGAATCTTATCATTATATCCACCTATTTTAAACTCAACCAAGCATTGTTTAGTAACAGTTACCTGGTGTCCTTTCTGTAGCCATGAAATTCTGTATGGGCTCAGATGATCAGTCATCTCCAGCTCCATCTTCTCTACCATCTATGTAGATATGAGATTATCCATGCTACCACTGTCAACAATGACCTTGCACACCCTATCCTTAGTCTTGCAAGCTGTTCGGAAAAGTCTGGTCCTTTGGACTGAACTTTCCACCTCCTTCTCAGGTGTCAAAAGGACTTTACACATCATAAGCGATCTTCCACCTTAAGCGTCTTCTGCCTCAACATCCCGCCTCTGCGCTTCTGTAATGTGAGCTTCTCCAATGTCCTTCTTTTTCTCTGGAAACTCATAAGACTTGTGCCCATTCTTCCCACATGTGAAGCATGTGATTACTCCTCCTCTTCCTCTTCCTCTACCTCTGGTATGAGGAAACATATTGTTGTCCGCATATCCTTCGCCCTGCTCTATATGTTGTCCTCTCTATTTGACATATGGCCCTCTCTGTGAGGTTCCACCTCTTTCTACTTTACCCTGAGGTTTCTTCCATTGCTTCTTGGGCATCTGGTATTTGTCTTGGGCAACTGCTTTGCCTCTTGGTTGGCTTCTGCCTCGGCCTCGCTGACCTTGCTTATGGCTCAGCTTCTCTTCTGCTTTCAGAGCCATCTGATAAGCATCCTCCACCGTCCTGATGGTAACCATTCTTAATTCATCCTGAATGTCGTATCTCAGACCATTCAGATATCTAGCTACCTTCTCATCATCACTCTCCCTATGACCTGCTCTGATGTTCAGTCGATAGAATTCCTCAGTGTATTCTTTCACTGTCATCAGCTTCTGTCTCAGGTTCTGCATTCTCCTGAATAGAGTAATTTGGTAGTCTCTTGGGATGAATTTTTCCTTCATCTTCACGATCATTCTATCCCAGCTCTTGATCTTGTGCTTGCCTTTACAACGTCTGTCAGCTTGTAGCTCGTCCCACCACAAGGCTGCATGCTCTTTCAAGCACGTGACAGCATGCTTGACCTTCTTATCCTCTTCGACATCTTCGTAATCGAAGTATGTGTCGAGAGCTCTAATCCAATCTAGTAGCTCCTCTGCATCCAGATTTCCATCGTAAATTGGAATGTCCATTTTCGATTTTGCACCCATCCTGGAAATAGCTTTAAATAGACGTTCATTCACTGCATCCTCGGCTGCAACTTCCTCATCGCGTTCAGCTTCAACTTCGCTCTCGGAATCACTAAGATCCCCTGCACTAGCTGTGCGTCTTTGCGCTATCTCCATGTCCTCGAGTCTTGCTCAGAGATCTCTCATCTGCCTCTCCATTTCTGGATTGACTACTTGCCTGCCTCTCCTTCTCACCTCCCTATCTTCTGGATCAGGTGACTGTCTTTCTCTCCTAGGCGGCATGGCGAATTTCCCTCTTCTCTGCTATAGAAAGAAAAGAACTTCCTTGCTCTGATACCACTTTGACGCAACCGCACTCCTCGGAGCATGCCCGCTTCCTCAGGACCTTCTTTTGTTCACGGCCCGAAGAACTCAAAGGTTCCTCTGATTCCCTATCGAGAATCTTCCTTACCCACAACAACTCTCCAATTGATCTCCCTTAATGATTGGGAAATTGGACCTTGCGATTTCGCGAGTCTCGTGGTCACGCACCTCGTGCTTCACAATACCCCGAAACCCGATGGGTAAATGCCAACGCCTCCTGTTCCTATTGAGAATCCTCCCATCAGGATTTCGGCACTTATGATGTCGAAAACTACTTGCCTCGCTAAAACCCGATTCCCAATATGTCAATACGCCAATGCACGCGTGCGGGTTGACTTTTCCTTCAACTCCTGTCACTTCTATCAGGATTTCGGCATTCGCGGGATCGTGAATCCTGGTGCCAAAGGATTCCAGACTTACCTTTTCCCGATCCCCGATATGGTATGCCACCTGTCCTCCACTAACCTTAACTGTGGCCCACACGACCCTTTCGTCGGGATATCGCGTTTCGTGATTCCAAGTGGCAAGTGTTTCCTGTTCTTAGAAACCCTGATTCTCTGAACCCCAACTTCCTAGGATCTTTTGACACGTGTCCCACATGATGGACGGTTCTAAGCCTGTCGAGATATCGTGGATCACGATTCCTGATGCTGCAATTTCTTCACTCCCAGAGTTCCGATGACTTCAATATCTTGATGACTCCTCCGGGACTTCTCCTCTGCATGCTAGGGCTTAACCCCATTGCAACTCCTACCAAATCTAATGGCTGACGGGAATTCAACTGCTGATCCGACGGTTCACCAGCCTCTTGAGCTCAGACTCTGACGTGGATGTGACCTTCCCCCTTATCTGTCGGATTTGACGGCTAGCGGGACTTCCACGAGTTCCCTCCATGAAATCTTTGACCGTTACTCCTCCCTCCTTGAGGATTTCCTTGATGCGAAACCTCCTGTGCAGTCCTCCAACAGCTTTGAAGACTCTACTCCTCCCGAGTTTTCCCACGACTTCAATCTTCTTGGAAACCTCTTGCACGCACTCCTTGCGGCAACCCTTCAACCTCGACTGAGTGTTGAAGTTTCTCGACTGTGCGCACTCCTCCAACAGCAGTCTTTAACACTTCACTTAGGTTCGCAACCCTGAGACCTTTACCTGGCCTGCGCACTCCTTGCACGACACTGTGCCTAACTGCACCCTCTGGATGAATGAGAACAAAAGCTATCTCTAATTGAACCCTTATGTCAACGCACTCCTTGCGGACAATTCGACTGCACTCCTTACAGGAATCTCTGGCTCAATTAGAGAAACAATTGAAACTCATTCACTCTTCCTTTCAGACTTCAATTCCACCATGAAATCACATACACAACATATAAAAGAAAATGTATGACAGGAAGCAAACATTCATAAGCATAACATCAATACACAAAGAAACACCACAAACCATGAATTTGAATCAAAGTTTTCTTCTATTAATTCAAATGCCTGTACATGGGTGTTCTTCATACATTTATCTGCATGCTCTTCTCTTCCTTCTTCTGAATTGATAATGTTACAATGATACAATGAGGGTGTCTATATCCATTTTCCCTCTTGGACTCTAAGCTATCAAATCTAAAATTAAATTCCTATCTACCATCATTAACTATATTAAATGTCGACTATCTACCTAAGGACGAGAGCTTAAAGGCTTAAGGTCCATTTACAATATACAAGTGTGCCTTCATAAATGGCTTCATTTAAGATTTGCGCAACAGTACCAAAGCATTTTCAAAATTTGGTGCTAGCTTGTCCAGCTGTCCTCCGCTTCCGCGCTGGCTCACTTGATGTGCTAGCGATGCTCCTACATCATAAAGTGAGTCTTCAACTCTCAACTCTTGGCACATTACAATGGAGTATGGCCACCCTTTTAAAGGATTTCATAATATGTAATCCATGGGCTCTAAAACCATATGTCACCAAAACCATGTTCCCAAAACCACTATTATTCACCTACCAACTTTGTCTCTTTTATCCAATTAAATTAAAATCAATAAAAATAATTATAATAAATATTTTAATTAAAACTTGATTTATTTATTATTAAATTGATACAGGACACCCTCTTCAATATTTGATTGAGGCTAATAATAATAGTAATAGGCTAATAATAATGTAATTTTAAGTTCACCACACCAAAAGACCTCTTCTCTTAATAATAGTAATAGGCTAATAATAATGTAATTTTAATTTCACCACACCAAAAGACCTCTTCTCTTATGGAACTACTTCAACATTTGCAATAGATAAATATATACACACAACATATTCATTCATGGCATAAAGTATTTAGATATATATACACAACATATCATTCATGGCATAAAGTATTTTGGAGGTATGAATGTACAGTTTCCTTCCTCTCCGCATTGATTTAGAGTTTGAATAGTTTGGACTCTGCATTGAAATTACAGTTCGAATAGTTCGGATTGACAATTATGGCGATGAGTGCTTCTGATGTACAAATTAATATAAAAGTTGGGAAAATAATCAATAAAATACAGCTTGCTCGTGAAAAGTTAGAGAAAACTTCAGTTTACGCAGAATTTTTAAGACAAATGCAGAACCCAAAATTTGTGGCACTGGTAGAGAGCTGATAAGCATGGATCTACATCATTCACAATTCCAAGTGGTTCTCTATGGAGTTGGACGGATGAATTTTAATGAGGAGGAACCTGAGACCATTCAGAATGAGAGTGAGATTCATCTAGAGTGTAATCGCATGCAGTTATGCTTGGCCATTTTATTAAGAGAACACTTTCACTGAGTGAAGGATATCGTGCTGTATGATCCCGTTCATGCGTTGGGCTGCACTTGTCTCTCTGTTAACGAAAATTGCAGGAGGACAGTAGACAGACCCGCGCTGTTTTTCATGCCTAACTGCAATGTTTTCCAATGTGGAAATGTATTGGAGGCAAACTGGATGCCTGTCAATTTGAATAAGATTATTATATTGGGCAACAGCTTCAAGGACTTCAAGGCCCGCGAGAAGTTTTATTCTTGCCATGTTTATCCTAAGAAAATGAAAGCCATTTTCAGCACTGACATTACTCTCCAAGAAATCCCGCGGCCAAGAATAGCTCGAACCTTGGATAATTTAATAATAGGTCCAGCCTTCGCTGAGTTAAGTTGGCATTTCTTCCACTTGGATGGAACAGCGAAGAAACAAGTGGAGGTGGATCTGCCGAAGGGAATTTTACTAGCGACTTTGATGATCTTGATGTTATATCTCTATCTTTCATACTGAGGCTCGGAAGAATATAATTATATCGATAAATTTAGTAATGATTTTATTTATGATTTTGGCTATATTTATGTCGGTTCGATGGCGAGGCATGAAATTTTTATCAACTGTGTCTGTGGGGTTTTTAATTGTGGAGTTTTCGCGTTTTTTTTTCTTGGATTCATTTCTATTTTCTCAAATAGTTCACCACAATTTTTATTAACTGTGTGGGTTTTACAGCCAATTCGGCAAATTTGTGCGTTGTGTTTTTTTACAATTTTTTTTAATATTTTAATTTCATTAGTTGATATATTATTTCGATTTCAATTTAATTTGTTTTTAATATATTATTTTATATTTTATTAATTTTTGGTGTGTTTTGCTTAATTGGTTTATATTTCATTTTAATTTAAATTAATACATGTTTTGCACCTTTCAATTTAATTCATTTTTATATTTATATTTAATGTTTGGTTCTTATTCATTTATGCTTTATTTTATAAAATCAGATAATTCTATATATATATAGATATATATTATGCTTTGTTGTATTATGTTTATGCTTGGTTTAATTCATATATATTTATGTTTAATTTGTGTTAGATATATTACTTAGTTTTATATAATTAAATAACTTTATACTTTGTTTTATTTTGATTTATTCAATAACTTGAATGTAGCTTATTTTTTTATATACTTGATTTCTTTTATATTTTGGAGGAAAAATTTAACGAAGAAAACTAATGAAAATTGATAAATTGTGAAGGACAGAGAAATGCAGAGAGAAAAGAATAGTATATTCAAATGTATGAAAAAGTACAGAACTCAGAAGATCACACTTACAATGTAGATGGTCGAGCTATATATGCTCAAGTAAGACAAAAATAGAAAGTACAACTGTCCAGTATAGCTAGCAGTGTACGGTCATACTGTTGAGGGTACAATATATTTAACACTCCCTCTTAGACTCAACAGTTACAATC
>SNQJ01S0266912.1:0-11907 GCA_010110895.2 Picea sitchensis | reverse complement strand
CGCCCAGTGAGAAGTTAGGGCGCGGGTTGCTTGTTTTGAGTGGTTTTTTGAGGAGTTACTCAGCATGGCTTTGGCTAGGAAGAGGCATGAGTTGGCCTGATGCCAGGTAAACCTGTATGGTGCATTTTAGGGTTATAACAGTACCAAACCCTTACCCTCATCAGCTGACTAAATCCTTGCGCTACAGATTGATTTTTTTTCTCACAATTTATAAAGATGGTTGTAAGTAGACATGAACTGGTCTTCTAGATATATAGAGAGACCAAGGAGTTCCAACTGAGTAGAGAGAAGTATGCTAGAGAGGGATGGATTCCATTTTTGGAGAAATTCACGGGATGTCATGAGACGGTATCTCATGCATTTATTCAGGGTTACGATGGAGAGATTGTGCACATAGGAAATATGCAGCTAAAAATCAATGAAGCAACCTTAAGGGAAGCCACATGATTACCTAACAGAGGTGCCAAGTATTTAAAAGGAGTAGGAATCAACAAGGAAATGTGCCAACGATTTTTGAAAGAAGACCATCAGCACCCTGATTGGAAAAAGGGGATTCCTAGGAACTATATCAAGGAAGAATATCATCCAATGCTTGCTAGTCTTCAATGATTCCTCACTTGTGAGGGAAGGTATGATGTAACCTTCATTTATCATATTAGGCTTCTATTACACTTTGAAGGAGGCCCTGAAATTGCTTTCCCATATTTTTTATGGATGAGTCTGAAAAATATGGTAAGAGGTGTCAAATCCCTATCCAAAACTGAGAAGACTACCATTTACCATCAAGGTCTTATTAAGATGTTAGTTTTACATGAAATCAAGAAGCAAAGAATTAGCTAGAAAATCCTCATCACTCAACACCTTCCCACATAAAACAAACCTGTAAAGGAATCCCAACTTGCTCTAGAGAAAGATAAGGAACCTCAAAAGAAAAAGGGCAAGAAAGATAAGATAACTCCATCATCATCTAGAACAGTGAGCCAAAATGATAAAGCTAGTAAACAAGCAGGGCCCTCTTCCATAGTCAATAATATTTTTAAAAAGTCAAGAATCAAAAGGTAAAACCAAATTAGTAGAGGAGACTTCAACAATAGCACTTGAGGAGAAGGGTTGTTACACATGAAATTTGCACACCTAGGTACCTCACCCTAAGTGTCGTAAAGTGTCGTATAAGTGTCGCATACACCTTGACACCATGGAATAACCTATGTCAAAATCCCTAGTCAATGTGGATGAGAGATATATTACATGAAGGAAAAGAAATACTAAGTAGACATGAATTATTACTAATATTCATGGAAAAGAACTTGATTAAGTGAGAGAATCAAGTGCACATGAATTATTATTAATATTCATAAAAAATAAAGTAATTAAGTGTGAGGATCCACCTCACATTTGGTTTCCTATTTTTTAAGGAAGGTGGAGGATCTCATGGATGGTTGAAATATTTCCTCCTTAAAATACTTGAGAGATATTTCCTCCCCAAAATCCTTAAGAGATATTTTCTCCCTAAATATCTTAGAGATCCATTTCTTAGTGGATTTGATGAGAGATTCTCTCCATGGTGGTTAAGTCTCCAAATCTTATATAATGAGGGATTTCCATGGAGGAGGGGGAATGGAGATTGAGAATTATACCAAACTTATGATCTCATGAGTGGTATGTCATTTGGAGCATCAACATTCTGTGTGTGAACAGTTTAAGGAAGGGTTTGGACAAGGGGAACTTGATGAAGCTGCTACACTCACATCTATGGTTGTAAGTTTTCTTCATTGTTGTTCTCATTAATATAATATGCTCGGCCTATTTATTTCAAGTCTGTGTTTGATCTCACATGAATTTGTCTCTAATAGATAGATCTATTTCGAGCTAATCTCAGTAGAGTAGGAAGTTGGTTGTATCTTTGTTTGTCTATAGGGATTATCGAGGAGTTTAATATTGGATCTAACTCGGACTTTGCAGGGACAAACACCGGTAAAAAGGTACTTCTTTTCTCCTTCCTCCTCACACATTAGTTTATCTAGATCTAAAAGGAAGTCAGTTTCCATGTTAAGCACCTTCTGTCTTAAGAGATAAGAATCTATCTCTCAAGAGTAGATCTACCTGTCCACGGGGAGATTTTCCTACAACAAGGGTCATAATACAAAAACTGTGAGGAAAGAGAAGAATGGCTTAGAAAATAAAAGTGAACAGTCTATAGAACAATCCCCTGCAACCATTCCACAAACATAAAAGAAGAAAAGGATGCCTATGAGCACCTCTGATCTAGTACCCCCTTGTAAAAGAACCACAAGGAGCATGGAAAAGAAAGGAAAAGAAGTTGTTAGTCCTCATACACATGAAGATCCAATAGATATTACCTCCCCTTCTGAAGACCTATCATTCTAGGGTGACATCCTTAGATTGACCGAGGAACAAGTCACTATTATTTTATGTGGGATGAGGGAGGAAGTGGAGGAAAGAGAATACATCCAGCTAGAAACAATGGAGTCAACAAGGACCTTAAGAAAAGCACAGATGAAGAAAAATATTGGGGAGCTGCAAAAACAAAACCAAGAACTCAAACAAGAAGTGAAGGAATACCAACTATTGGACAAGTATATCAAAAAGGAAAATGAGCAACTGAAGGCAACCAACCAGCAACTTCAAGATGACCATGAAGAGACTTATAATAAGATCAAGAAGGTACTAAGACTCTTAAAATACATTAGTGTCATAAAAAGGGAGCTGAAAGCAGAAGCCTCAACCATCAACATCATTGATCCACAGAAGTAAAGAATGGAGTCTCAAATTTTGAAACATTTTGAGTTTGTTTCAGTTGCATGAGGACATGCAATGGTTTTGGCATGGGGGAATGTTTAGCCTCTAAATTGACATCCCCACTACCCTATTATACTCCTTATCTATACCTTTTTGGCTTACCTAAGGTTGGATAAATGACAAACAACACTACCATTAGCCATTGATGAGGTCATAAGGTAAAGTATAATTAATTCATGCATTTTTGTCATTTATTGAGATAGGAGACTAAATGTTTTAAGTACTAATGTTTTAATTTTCCACATGTAACCTTTGACCTATAGATGAGTCCAACCTTTCTGTACCAACTCAGCCATCCGATACTTATGCGCCAGATTGCCACTGTCTGAATCCAGTACCAAGTGCACCTTTCATTCAGATCCAGTATCGAACCATTCACTGTCGCGATCTGGTACCAAGGACCACAGACTATTCTAGTTCGACACCAATTACTTGTGCACTATTTTGATCCGGTACAATTTATAGAATCTCACATGTCATGATCTGGTACCAATATAGGAAGCATAATATACCAAGTTTAGCTCCAGATCATACCAAAGATAATTGTTGGATGTTTGTTGAATCATCAAAGATCTAGCAAGGTTATGTTAAGCTAGTTTGTTTATTTCTTCATCCTCATACACTTTGTGTCATCATGATGAAGCTTAAAATATGTAACCGAATATATAAATTTGACAATTGAATGATTTGCTAAAAGATTTCACCTCCTTGTGTTTCACGACTAAGACTGCTTAAATAGTCATGGCAAGGATGGTGGAGGTAGTAGAGAGTTAGCATAACACAGTATGTGAAGCAATGTTACATATTACAGAATAGATTTTGAGTTTAAGTTTAATAAAAGGATGTCAATTATTTCCAGGTCTTGATCATTTATGAATGAATGTGAGTTGAGTTGTTAGCATAGTTTAATTCTATGTTTTGAAATTTGAGTAAGAGGAATGTGTGGATTGAAAGAAAGATTACTGTAGACTCTAGTCGCTAACATGTTGAAGAGACAAGGGCCCACTGCCCAACAAAGTTCATCATCCTTATAGATTAGTGTTAGCAGTTTATTTCAATAGTATAAATGTTAGACTAGTTGAAGCTTTGATATTTTCAGATGATAGCAGTGTAGTTCAGTTTAGGTTTCGATCGCTTAGAGATCTTTTTTTTGCATATGCTCTGTTTTTGTTTTTATGAATTTGATTTCGTTTCATGGACATAAATGTTGGCAGCAATAGTTAGACATATTTGAAGGAGAACTAGTAAAGTTCACAACAACACATTGTGAACCACAACATACTCAGTATATTGACTATTGAACTACCCATTCTATGTCTTGATGATTGATGTGTGATTTCCCTTTCAGAAGTGTGATTGCATAGTTAGTTTTCTGGGTCAGATAGCAGAGTTGATCTGTCAAAAGAACTCCATCTCATACTTGCATGTGCCATAATGGAGTAGATAGCCTCTCTGTGAAAGACAACCAAAGTGTGTTTTGATTTTCTAGTTTGTTTTATTTCCAACATGCATAATCTAGAATAGTTCTATACTCATGACATTAGAATTACCTTTCTTACTGGCATCTTGTAACTCTGTTGTTTATGAATCCTAGATTGATAATTAATGAGTGCATTATATTACACATATAAGTAGCACAACACATACTGTAATCTTTACAGTCTCTAAGGTTGAAGTCACTAAACTTCAATGTTGCTATCTTATCCTGGTCTGTGCGAACTGCACGTATCCCTTTCGGGAGGTACGTTGTGACCAAGGCATAGTCAAAATATCTAGGCATGTTATCTTTGTTCACTGCGTCACTCAGAGGAGTTATACATGCAGGTAAGATGCTTGGAATCAACTTAGCATTCATGAGATTGTCTCTATGCTTCATTCTCATCTCTGTCGTGATTCTTGAAGTTCCTGCTCCATGAGCAGTCAATGGAGAAGGTTGGACTCCTTCTGTCAATTATTATTGCACACCTGCAGACATCCTTCTTTCTAACATGACTTTCTCGGTCCTGATATCAACGAGTACTTCCTTCGCAGATTCTTCAAGTGTGCTAAGCTCCTCGTACATATGCACTCGGGGTTAATATTATCAGGTTCATGAAGTAATGCATACATGACAATAATATGGAAATTAAGGACGTAATTATCACTGGACAATATTAATCAAGGTTGCGAGCTCAAATTCTCGATTTGGAAAAAGTGTTCTTTGTGCATGCCACGACGGGATAAATAGGAAACTCAGCAACAAATTTCTTGGAACGAGTATGAGGCTTCATTAACTCTTTTTATGTCCATTATGTCATGGTCCATCGGTCAGGTGGTGAGCCAATAATGTTTTTCCTACCATTCGGAGCATCAGTCGAACAGATATATCATCCCCAACGGATATATTTCTTCGCCATGGTGAAGTGACCTATGTCGTTGTTCTGATATCTCGACGAAGCTCAAATTCTGCAAATTTTCCTTCTGCAAGGCTCCCTATGGAACCTTATGTAATTTTTCAATCTTAGCCCTCTTCCTACTTAGCTTCCTATCCTTCTTTCTAGTGAACTTTGTCTCGGTATTCTTCTGTCCATTCTGATTCTTATCTTCTTTAGATATAGTTACTACGTGTTGTTGAGAATCTTTCACGGTTAACATCTCTTCTGCCTTTGGAGTAAGTACTTTAGTCTTTTGAGGGTATTCTAGTGGTCTTGCAGCTTCGACATCAAAGTCTCTAGGGTCAAATAACTTTGATCTATTTTCCTGTTCTTTAATCAATTGAGCGATCCTTCTGGTCATGAAATATTTTAACTCTTGTTTTTTTTGTTCCGTGGCTTCTTCTTTTTCTTTCTGTTTGGCTTGATCTCTTTCAATCCAATGTTTCCCTAGTAACATGGTAAATGGGGCATTGTTTTCAATACATTTGATAATCTCAAAATCTTCCTTTGTCGAAGTTCCATTGACAGTCATAGATATCTTAGCAAGCCTCCCACATAAAATTACCAGCTTCCCTCTGAATGGTCCTATTCCTCCTAATGAAGGAATCGTAGCAGGATTCCCTATAGATTCCCAAGTTCTTTTTGGAATAATATTCACTTGTGACTCTTCATCAAGAATACAGTCAATGTCAAAGTCCCCTATTCTCGCTTCAATGCATTATTTTTCTTTGAAAATCTCTAATAAGCTGACATTTCGGTGGTCATTCAGGGTCTCCTTCATTTGTATCAATACTTTCTCTAATTCTTGTTGGGGTTCTACCTTTTTTGGATTTTCCTTAGGGTTTTCTTGGTTCAAATTCATTCCTTCAATCTTATCAATCATTATAGGGCAATCCAACACTTCATGGTCCATAGCCTTACAACAAAGACAACTAGGTATTCTTCTAGGGAATTCCTTAGCAAGATGTCTTGGTCTTCTACAACTGTAATAGAGGGTAAATCCTCTCTTTATTTTAAATGATGCCCAACTCCCTTTATACTGTGCACTAGGATCATAGGAGTTAACCTGCAACAAATGCTTTCTAGGATCCTACATCCATTTGTTAGTCCAAACATTCTTTCTATGCATAGGTATAACATATCTATCATTATTCTTATCAGATCTACTTATATCAAATCTTATTTCATCTATTAGTGCCCTAGTTTTTAATCTAGGACATAATCTATAAAAAATACCTAAATTCATATTCTAGAAACAAAAATTTCCGCTTATCTTACTTTTATAGAGCACAAAGCTTTCAGATCTTGCTACTTTGACTATTCTTACCTCTATCAGAGTGCAAAGATTACAGATATTACCTCTTTTCTTCTGATCAGGCTTCTTTTCTTTAGATATGGCCTTCTTTCTTAGCACAGAGCTTTATAAAATGAGTAGGGTATTGCGTACTAGGGAACAGATCTATGCACAAAGCTTTCTTTTGCACAAGACTCTTCTTTCTTAGTTCCAAGCAATCACAGTTTCAGGTCCCGCCAATGGAACCATTTGTTGGCACAGGGGCAGACCCAAGTTTCAACGATCAAGAGATAACCAACAAAGTTGTAACTACCGGCCCTTTCGGCAACACCTGCAAAGAAGATGAAGTCTCACCCGAGGTAGAGGCAAGGGTGGTTGCAGGACTCAAGTGTCTGCAACCTTAGTTGGGACACAGATATATATTTATATCACTTAGAGAGTACTTAGCATAGATCATTCAACAATATTCAACCCTTATTATACTTCATAGATAGCACAGAGCATCACAACATTCACTTATATCTAAGGTATTTCAGCACTTAGCAATAGTAAACCAGATCAGATTCGGTAGATTAGAACTAATCATCTTCATACATGTTAGAGCTAACATTCACACACCTCTAAGAAGCACAAAGAATAAGTATATCTATCTAAATATATCAAAGCACTTATAAAAAAAAGGGATAAACAGATCAAGTCAAAGCACAAATCATAACACACAGATTTATGTGGTTCACCCCCACCCTGGGGCTACGTCCACCAACTCTTCTTCTTTATTAGAATATTCAATTGGTTATAGTAGAGAACCACAAAAGACCTTCTTCGCATAGGACAAAAGATCAGCACAACTCACTAGATTTTTATTCCTTGCACTACAGCACAAAGCCTTCCATAACACCTTACAACAACTTGCACTTAGCTTTGCAAGCCTCTTATAGTCATGCACAAAGCACTTACAAAATCTATTGCCACTTAGCTTAGATAACATACATCCCTATATCTTTTGATAGATGCCTAGATATCTATTAATACATTACAAAAGTGGGCCTAAGTGTGGGTAAACCCACGGGCCAACATCCCTTTCCCATTACATATTCCCAAAAACCCAAAAGGGACCCAAACGTGGGCCAATATTCCGCAATCTCTGCTTTGTTTGGTGCTCCATCGTTGACAGGCTGTCGAAGTCCCAAAAATGGTCAAACATGGTGTTATCGGAAAAATCGGTAGGTGCAGACACTAACAGATCTCTCTATATCCACATGGATCTAGAACAAAACAGGACAGGATACGACTCTTTCCCTAAGTTGTAATAATTGAATCTACTAATAGGAAGGAATAAGTGGCATACCTTTATATCGCTTCCTTAGGTCTATGTTGTTCCCTCTTTGCTCTGGTTCTCTCGTGAAGTCAAGTCCAAGAAAACAAAAACCAACCAAAGTGAAGATAGCAAAGTACATTCAATGTCAACTTATGCATATGATCAAGGAATTACACAATAAAGTAAGAGTGACTTTATGGGAAAGGGACATGCCGATGTATCATATTAATTGAAAGTAGAAGATACAACCTTGATTGCCTTGATGTTGCAAGATTCCTTTCAGTGACCCTTGGTTCCAACACACAATTTATCTCTACTTGCATGAAGAAGATCCAATTCCTCTTGATAGACCAAATGGAGCCTTCAAGCTTCTGTCCAAACAGGGTTCTTCACACAATTCTTTCACCAATTCTTCATTCAATCTTGCTTAACCTTTTCCATGAGAAACCTTTCAATATATAAGAGAAGGAGAGATGGTTACATGGATGAGGATGATACCATCAAATCTGAGAAGTCAGTAGAATGACAACCATGTGAATGCCAACTCATTTTCTAGAAGATACCCTTCTAGAACCCTCGAGACCTTCTAGAACCCTCAAGACCTCTTCTCCTTTCCAAGCTTAAAAATATGTTCACAACCTATGTATGGAGAAAACTACAAGAAGTTCGCACCCTAAGTGTGGGTGGCCTATGAGAATGAAGGATTCTCACACCCTAGACCATAGACAACCTGCGAACTCATCTTAAAAATATGTTTTTGGAAGAAGACAGGAGCCACTTTTCTCAGGAAAAAAGTCCTTGTTGGGAGCCTGAATACATCACTGTTGAGACATCACCCAAGTGACCAAAATCATGTGTAACATAATGCCTCCCAAAGTATGAGGCCAAAATCTATGACAGTCAAAATACTTTGTAAACTGAGTGTGTGTGTCAGAAACCAAGAGCGCACCTAATCGGAAACCTGCAAACAACCAAGCATCTGCAAAATATAATACCAATTCTGAGGTAGGCATTCCCATACTCAGATCATAAATGAATAAAATCATAAATGTAGGTCATGGACACCAATTATACACTGTGGATCCATGTCGTCGAAATGATACATAGCCACGAATAATACACTATGGATCTATGCGAAAAGACTTGAATTCAGACGACATAACCACATGACATACAAAGTGGATCTATGCGCCGTAAAAAATTATACATACTCCATCATAGCCTGGATCAACAAGATGAGACCAAGGGTATCCAATCCCGTCACCGAAAATTATGAATCTAGCCATGCAATTACATGTGCTGAAGTCGAACATGGTAGAAACCACTTGATTACCAGTCATTGATGAAACCGTTAACAAGTGCGAGGGAAATCACCATTAATGTCAATGAATCCCAAGGTACACTAGTACAATTCGACAAATGTGAATAAATGAGCTGAGGTCAAACACTCGATGGAACCTTCCGATCAGGGGTCAATAATAAAAACCCACTGTCGAAAGCGATAAAACCTGCCATTGAGGCATGCAAGTTCCAAGGTACCAGATAATTTCTAAGTCTTGTTTCTAGATAATGACTTGGAGTCGATGGAACAAGACTCATAATAGGAGGGCCTTGATGTATCCCCTATCAATGACATGAAATAAGAAACATATTTTGAAGGTGAATCAGAGTATGATTATAGGTTGAAACGAACACTAGGAAGGCTAACATGGTAAGAATGGACAACTATAGATGGCTGAATCAATAGAGGACTTGGATGAACTTCTCTTGAACATATGAATTACATGACCAAGGACTTGGCAGCACTGAATCAAAGACAAACCAGGATATGACCTTGTAGCAAGTCAAATGAGAGATAAATGGATTTTACCAAACCGACTTCAAATAATGAATAGGGGGTGTCATGTTCAAGAGCAACACTTACTGCCATTAATATGAATACAAAAACACATCATTTTCCCAAAATTTCCCCCACCATTTCTGGTGAGTACCTCTTTATTTTTACACAAGCTTGAGGAGGATAACATATGCTTGTCAATTTAAGCTCATCCTTCGGACGAGTCCCTCAGAGTATGTTTAACAAACCCTAGGAAGGAGTGGCTCAGTCCCATTACGGGTCTTTTGATGTTTGTTTAACGAGTCCAAAGATAGAAAACTCGAGGATTTTTCATGTTTTGAGAGTCTGAAAAACACTTAAAGAGAACTCTCTCAATTCCTTTTTCATAAAATAGTTCGACAGAACCGAAAAAGTGATAAACTATCACCCATTGAACATTTTGTTCAGATACTTTTATGAGCATGAACAAAAAAAGGTCGCTCGGCCATCTTTTTGTTTTAATGGAGCGTGAAAAGAGCTTAAAGAATACTCCTTTTCATTCGTCATTTTCGTGTTACCATGACGAGTATGAAAAGACAAGAAACGTATACTCGGTTACATTCTCATGTATTTTTTAGCGCAAGAATGAACGAAGACTGAGATCGAGGTTTTTCTAAAAACCATAAAAAGCAGTCGTACATGCGACAAAAAGAAAAAACATCCATACTCCTTCGGGTGGACTTCAAAGTTGCTATACCTGCAAAAAGTCACACTCATAGGGCTATTAGGCATTAGGTTTTATAGACAAAACAATATAAAAATCAACAAAAAAATGGTAAAAAGTGAATAAATATGGGTAAAAAGGGCTTTTACCATTTTCATTGTGATTTTGCCAAAACATTTGCCCAATACACCTCATTTTCCCCCAAATGTTGTTGCACGATCGCGGGAGGCACAAGCGACCATTTGGCTAACCATCTCCACCAATGAGGTAAGCTCTTGATCTTCTACCTTTTCCATGGTTTATTTTTAGTTTTCATTGACAATTTTCACGGTTTTAGATCCATTTTAGGGCCCTAACTTGCGCCCGAGTATTATTGTAGGCTAGCCATGCAAGACTTGTGAGAATCTAGAATTCTCGTTGGCGGCCTTAAGGGCACCTGCGAGAATCTCGCACTGTGCTAAAGGGGCACCTATGGGGGCCGAAAAATGAAATTTCAATTTGATTTTTTGCTCAATAAAAATTATGCCAAGGTTTGAAATAAGTTGTTGACCTTTCTCTTATGGTTCTTGTGCAGGTATTTGACCATCATGATGCTGGAGTGGCGAGAAAGAGAACATGAGGAGGAGGATTCCATTGCCGGGAATGACCTGGGTACCATTGCTACCCTCCGAGACTGCGGGTTCTTGAAATTCTTCAGGATTCTAGGCATGAGGGCCCAACTTAGGTTGTTGGAGTACCTGGTTCATATGTGGGACGTGGACCAACAGTTGTTTCATGTGGGAATCCATACATCCACCCTAGATATCGAGGATATTTACTTTCTAACAGGGTTATCACGACATGGGTACAACACTAGCTTGACCGGTAGTCGAGGTGGTGGACTCCCTATGAGTGAGTATTGTCACCAGTACTATGTTCCTGAGGCAGAAAGAAGAAAGGGTAGGGTTTCTATTTGGGGGGTCCAAAACTTGACCCTGCGAACCAACCTATTCACTATAGCATGCATGGTTGAGAGTGCAACTCCACACATGGCTCTCTAGAGCTACTTCCAATATGCCATAGAGTGCACAGAGCCACGAGTCTTCAACTGGTCAAATGTAGTTCTCCATAGTATGAAGAGGCAATTGACGAAGTGCAGGAGGGGAAACTTGAAGCAGTTTGAGTACAGATCACTTTTGGTGTCCTTCCCCGAGAGGGTCCCATTGCTGAGATTATAGGTTGATTGGGGTTTACCAGCCCCACAGGATCTGAGGATGCTGAGGTGGTGCTATTGATTAAGGTTGGTTGTCATTGATGTCAACCCTTGAAGAAAGACCCATAGCACAAAGGTTTGGGTAATGGACCCAATAGTGTTTGATGTAAATATGGCTCATTATTATGTTTTCATGGTTGATAAGAAGTAAATATGGATGAACTCCAAAGTGGTCCCCTTATGGTGAAAGCCCTCACGGGAAGACGCTTTGTGGAGTAAGAGAACCCATGCTTAATTGTGGAATAATGAGATGAAGGAAAGTGAATTTG